>APFE031052700.1:50945-85404 GCA_000404065.3 Pinus taeda
ATCATCAAAGAATTGTTCATTTATGTAATGTAAAGGAGGTTGCCCCCTCGAAGAGGCTGAATTCTAAGGCGTTGATCTATCTTTTCTATCTTTTCTTGAGCCGGTTTAATAACAGATTGTCTCACTTAGCAGGTTTGGCTAGAGTTAGTCAAGGAACCCAAGTCAAGTTTAAGGGGGGAATTGTTAAGTAAACTTGACTCGGGATAGAGTCAAGGTTGACCAGGTTAAACAGTGATGGTATTGGGGCACATGGTATTGTGCACCCATAGTATTCTGCCCATGGTATTATATGTAATGGAGCTTATAAAAGGCTGGAAGGACTTCATTGTAATGCAAACCTGGAGGTGAGTGGTGAAGGCTCACTTGGTCGGATTGGCCAGGGTTTTGGCCAATGCTAATAAGATCTTATTAGGTTGGGGTTTCCCCCGGATTTGGGGTTTTCCCATATAAATATTTGTGTTTATGTATTTATGGTTGTTGCTGGTTATTTTTATATTTATTCCTCTCAGTAATTATTTATGTTATGCAGTAAATTTCTTAACAAATTCCAATGTTAATTTTTAGTTAATGCAATTAACAATCTAATAGTATTTAGCTTAGCTACAAGTGCAAATGTTTCTGCATAATCAATACCTTCTTTTTGTGAGTACCCTTTTGCCACCAATTAGCTTTATATTTATCTATATTGCCATATGCTTTATACTTGGGGTTGTATAACCATTTTCATCCTATGGGCTCTTTTCATTTAGGCAATTCAATCAATTCCCATGTTTTATTGTTAATTATAAGCTCATATTCTTCCTCCATCGCTTTTCTTAACTCTTCATGTTCATTAGCTTCATTAAAAATCGTGGGTTTTATGATATTCAAAACACTAGTCATGAGGGCATATTCCTTATACCTTTCAGGTAGGCAAATCTTTCGAGTAGATCTCCTTCATACTTAACTATCTTCACCATTTTTCTCTGAAGGTACTTCTCCTCCTCTAGGTGGGATCTGACTGGTGGTGTTGTGCATATCACTAGATTCTTCCACACACTTCTATTATCCATTGTCTTTTGCTTTTACTTCTACTTTATTGTCTTCATCTTCAAGAAGTATGTGCCACATTTCATAGTTGTTGTCCTTGTTGCCTTCATCTGCCTGTTCATGGAAAATTACATCTCTACTCAAAAATACTTTGTGAGTAGACCAATCAAACAATTTATATGCATTAAATTTTGAACAATATCCTACAAAAATGCATTTGATGCCTTTAGCATCAAGTTTCTTTCTGTTCTCTTTTAGAATATGTGCAAAGGCCTTAAACCAAATACCCTGAAATGATGAGCTATTGGTTTAAAAACATATAAGGCTTTGAATGGGGTCTTAAGATCAAGATACATTGTTGGACTTTTGTTCTTTAAATAAATAGCAGTCCAAATGACCTCTGCCCAAAAAGAATTTGAGAGGTTCTTACCTCTGATGATACTCTGTGCACACTCCACCAATGTTCTAGTTTTCATTTCTGCAACATCGTTCTGCTGTGGAGTGTAGGGTACTATAAATTGTTTCACTATTCCATGATCCTTGCATTCCTTAACGAATTTCCCCAACCTTTATTCTCCTCCTTGATCTGAACAAAGGATCTTTATGAACTTCCTTGTTTTCTTTTCTACCATATTTTTGAATTCTTTGAAAAAGACATCACTCTTTTTCCTAAGGAAGTACACCCAAGTGTACCTTGTACAATCATTAGAGAACAACAAAAAATAATAAGCACCTCAAAAAGATCTGGTCTACATAAGTCCACAAACATCATAATGCACAAGTTCTAATACATATCTTCTTCTCCTATTAGAATTAGAGGGGAATTCATCTCTGTGAATTTTTCCTAACACATAGCCTTCACAAGCATCATACTCATTTTTTAAGATAGGGAGTCCTTCAACCATTCTTTGTTTATGCAACAATAATAAATCATGATAATTGATATGACCTTACCTCTGGTGCCAAATAATTTCAGTCAACATTGCTATAGAAGTCAGTGCTTAATGAATTTTGTTGGTGACATCAAGCTTGTACAATCCTCCAACCCTAACTCCTAAAGAAACTGGTTTGTAGTGATCCAGAAAGTATTTTACTATCCAATGTGTTATGAAGAATTCAAACTTCAAATTTTGATATGTGATTGTGGACACCTAGATCAATTTTTTCTCGATCCTAAGTACATACATAACATTATGGATGCCCCTGACACTGCCATTTGGTAAAGTCATTGGAATATATTTATATCCAATTATCTGATGCGCACAATCATCTCCAAGATACATGTTTCCACAATTGCTTATTTCCTTTAAGTTTTCATACCAGTCCTTATTGAATGTCATGTGAATCGAAGCTCTAGAGTCCAAAAACCAAGCATTAACATCATCTTTTTCAACGGACAATGCATCATTAAACATAAACAACTTAAGATTTTTGAGATTAGAACTCATGCCTTCTATTGCAAAGTGTCCTTAATTTATTTTGTGCTTGTTATGCCTAACTTCATCACTTTTCTTCTTATAATAATCTCTGGCAAGATCCCCATTTCTACCACAATAGAAACATTTTATTTTAGAATCCTTTTTGACACATGACATACCTTGATTTGGTTTTATTAAATGGCCTTTTCTAAGATAGACTTCCACCTTTACTTCCTTGTCATTGTTTCCCATTGAAGAACTTCTTTTTCATCAACATTGTAAAATATGGATTATGAGGCTTTATAGTATTATGTCTCTCATCTCCCTGCATGAATACACTATCAATTCCTCAAAATTTGGCGCTTTCTCCTTTGTTGCAAGACCTGTAATAAACATCTGATTGTCCTCTGACATTCCATTTAATGTGATTGTCACAACATCAATAGCAGGTATTGATTATCCTATGTATCCCGAATTATCTTTCAAATCTTTATTTCTAGAAATAAAGGCACTAACAAATTCATTCTCTTCCATTTTAATATACAAGAGATTACTCTTTATAAAGAGGGCTTGATTTGTATTTTTAGTTTCATATAGCTCCTTCAATGCATTCTATGTTGCATTAAAAGTATGACAATAACAAATATAAGGAATTATATTATCCTTCATGGACATTCCTAATAATACCTTTTCTTTGTTCTCTCATTTCTTGCAGTCTTGAATTGATGCAATTGTAGCACTTGCAACAGGTTTTTCTTCTTCTCCCTTTGTGATGGTACAAGTGCCATAGCCTTTCAACAATGTTTGCATCTTGAATTTCCAGTTAGCATAGTTGTATCTCTCTAATTTATTGGCCTCATTCAAGTATTGTTTTGCAAGGGGATTAGCCATCTTGAAAAAAATTCCAATTTCCAACAGTGATGCAGGACCATGAGGCTTGAAGACAAAAGACTTCGAATTTTATTCCAAAAATACAAAAAACTTTTACAAGCAAAGGAGTGGGATCCTTTATCTGTAACTTTAAAAAGCTTTCTATATAGGATTTGAGCTAGAATTCACGGATTTGAATTATCTTGTAATTAATTCAAGTATTTAGGCTTAATTGAGATTCTTGAAAAGAATATCATGCAGATTAGATATTATCTAGGATTAGGCAGATTCGATCCATTGATTTAGGATCTGATTGTCGTATGTATAGGTATTTATGTAAGTTTTTAATTAGTAGAATGAGATTTTGACAGATTTTGGTTGGATTTTGGCTGTGGAGGATTGGAATGTAAAATTTGGAATCTCTATGTATCTCTGTGAATACTGTCATGAATGGTCAAATCCTGGAGGGTTTAATTTCCTTCGAAATATTTCTGAGTTTTGTTGATTTCCAATTTGGCCCCTTTAGAATTAGTTTTTGTATAATCTTGAGTTGTCGCATCTAAATCTTCACTCATTGTGCATTGAAATAACCTGGATGTATTCAAAATCACAGAATATAATTTATAGGCAAACTAAACTTGGTGGAAGTGTTAGTCTTGGTGGAACGAGGAAACCTTGACAAATTCGTGAGAAACCCAAGAGAAGATTTGAATCGTCCGATTGACAGATCCAATAGATCTAACGGCCATCACGTGCCAACAAGTGCAGACGTTAATCATAATAAAAGAGCAGTCTTCGTAGGTGTAAGCAGTATCTCGCGTGGTCTCAAAGTGGTAAATGGTATTTTGCAAATTCACGTGATTAACTTGAGGGGTTGACATGTAGCACGTGAAAATCATTTTTCTCACATGCTCTCCACTTTTTATGCATCGTGCAAGATTTCATGTGAGATTATGCAATAGCTATTTATCAAGCAGGATTGATCAACGATGGAGATTGACCAATCTAGTTGGCGAGCGGGTAACGCGATAGCCATTCGATTAGATGGGCCAGATTTGATGGTGATCGCATCAGAAGATGCACGTGAATTAATCTAAATTTCAGACGCGATAAGGTTATGAACTAGGGTTTTAATTCCTTTTGGTTCCTTGGAAAATTGGAAGTTTTGCCATATACCGGGTAAATTAAATAGTTCTGCTATTTTAGAAGAAGATCTAAAATTGGAGGTTGATGACTAATACTCCAAAGGAAACCGGGAAGAAGTTTCACCCGAACTGGAAGCAATCATTTCTCGTTTTAAATGATTATCCTTAACATCTGCAGTGAGCCCACCATTAGTGGTATCAGAGCAACATATTGACACTGAGCAGGATCTCAAAGATCAGAAAAAGAAATCCAACATGGCTTTTAGAGTTGGAGGAAAACGTGGTGGTGGTCAAAGAAGAGGAAGACCAGTTGAAAATGCGGAAGTGTTGGAAGCTATGCAATAGATGCAAGCTATATTAGAAGCAGTGGAAATGGGAAATCAAAGAGGTGTAGGTGTTGGAGATGTCAGTGAGCCTAAAGTTGAAGTTGCAGAAGAAGATGAACCTGCAGAAGTTACTCCTGAAATGAGATTCTTTAAATCAGTGTTGAGATCTACATATAAACCCAAACTTGAGGTTTCCTTTTATACAAGAGGTTTAAAACTTGAGGAGTTGATAGACTATATTAATGACATGGATAAATTATTCGATTATGAAGAAATGGAAGAAGGAAAGAGAGTGAAATTTGCTGTCACAAAATTGAAAGGACATGCAACACTTTGGTGGGATGGAGTGCATGCAGAAAGAAGGAGACTTGGTAAGCAGCCAATTAAAAATTGGAATAGGATGGTGGCAAAGTTGAGAGGTAAGTTTTTTCCAAGTGATTATCAACTTTCATTATTTAGACATATGCAGAATATTAGATAGAGGTCTTTCGCAGTGAAAGAATACACAGAGGAATTTTACAAAGTGAGCATAAGAGCTGGACAAATTCAAGATACAGATGCGAAGGTTGCAAGATATATAAATGGTCTCAGAATGGAGATCCAAGATGAGATAAGTGTTTTGTTTCCTAAAACAATAGAAGAAGCTTATCAAATGGTATTGAAGGCTGAAGAAAAACTCATGAGGAAGAAATATGCCAAAAGTAGAGGTACTTTCCGAGGAAGAGGAAGTCAAGGTGATAGAGGAAGATCTACAACACCTAGAGATGGATCTAGCAGCAGCTCGAATCAGCATACACCCAGAGAAGGTGATGCAAGTAGCAAAAGGAGTTTTTCTAGAGGAAGAGGAGAAAGAGGCAGAGGAAGAGAAATAAGATGTTACAGATGTAACAAGATGGGATACAGAGCCTATGAGTGCCCATAAAACACAAGAAAAAATCAGAGAAATGTAAATGTTGCTCAAACTGAAGAGGAAGCAGTAAAGATGCCAGAAGAAGAAAATGTACAAGAGAAAGGGGAATCTTTGGTAGTTAACAAAGTTTGTTAAAGCCAACAAAGGAAGTTTTTGAACTAGCATAGAGAAAGACTTTGTTCAGGACTGCGTGCAAGGTTCAATGAAAATGCTGTCGAATGGTAATTGATAGTGGCAGTACCAATAATTTGGTCTCTATAGAAGTGGTGGAAAAGTTGAAATTAAATACAAAGAAACATACAACAGCTTACAAGGTGTCATGGCTTCAAAAATGACATCATTTGTTAGTGAATGAACAATGTGAAGTGGAGTTGCAGTTGGGCAGGTACACAGATAAAATTCTGTGTGATGTGATGCCTATGGATGTGTGTCACATATTGCTGGGAAGACCTTTACAATATGGCAAAGGAACTATGCATGATGGGAAAAAGAACACATACAAATTTGGTAAAGATGGTATTAATCATACATTGCTGCCTATGAAAGAGGAGGATGCATCAAGAAAATCTGATCCAAAGGCCCTATTGTTGAGTGGAAAAGAATACTTGCAGTAGATTGAAGAGAATGATGTAAATTTTGCATTGATTTGCAAGCCCAGGTAATAATTACTTCCACTAAAATTTCTGATTTGCTAATTGAAATTTAAGAGATGCTAGAAAATTATTGTGATATCATTGTAGATGATTTGCCTAATGAGTTACCACCCACTAGAAAAATCAGTCATCATATAGATTTGATTCCAGGGGAAAACCTGCCAAATAAAGTAGCTTACAGGATGACTCCCACAGAAAATGAAGAAATAAGAAAACAGGTTTAGGAATTGTTAAATAAACGACTGATTAGAGAAAGTTTGAGTCCTTGTGCAGTGCCAATAGTGTTGCGTCCAAAGAAAGATGGAGGTTGGAGAACGTGCACCAATTCAAGAGAAATCAACAAAATAAAAATCAAGTATAGATTTCCTTTACCTAGAATTGAAGATTTGATGGATTGTTTAAGTGGAGCAAAATATTTTACAAAGTTTGATTTAAAAAGTGGCTATCATCAAATAAGGATTAGAGAAGGAGATGAATGGAAAATTTCTTTTAAAACAAATGAAGGACTGTATGAATGGATGGTAATGCCTTTTGGGTTATCAAATTCTCCTAATACATTTATGAGGCTTATGAATGAAGTGTTGAAAGAATTTATTGGTAAATTTGTAATAGTATATCTGGATGATCTATTAGTTTACAGCAGATTTAAAGAGGAACATATGAGACATCCGAGTTATGTCTTACAGAAGTTGCAACAAGAAAAGTTACTGCTGAATTTAAAGAAATGTTCATTCATGAAGGAAGAGTTGGTTATTTGGGCTTTGTTGTTTCTGCTAATGGATTAAAGATGGATCCATAGAAGATAAAGGCAATGATAGAGTGGCCTTCACCGAAAAGTGTTTTTGAGGTAAGAAGTTTTCATGGTCTTGCTAGTTTTTTATAAAAAATTAAGGAATTTTAGTAAGATCAATGATTCTATTATTGACACCATAAAGAAGTATAAATAGCCATTTAAATGGACTGTTGATGCAGAAAATAACTTTCAACTGTTGAAAAGAAAGATCACTGAAAAACATATTTTAATTTTTCCTGATTTTAACAAACCTTTTCAAGTGAAATGTGATGCTAGTGGAGAAGCTATTAGCGCTGCTTTAAGTCAGGAGGATAGACCTATAGCTTATTTCAGTGAAAAAATGAATTAATCGAAGAAGAAATATTCTTCTTATTGTAAGGAATTTTATGTAGTTGTGCAGTCATTGGAAAGGTGGAGACATTAATTGATGTCTAAGGAGTCTATACTTTATTCAAACAATCATGCATTGCAGTACATTATGCAACATCCAAAGCTTAGTGAGAAACATGCAAAAGGGGTAGAATATCTTCAAGGTTTTAATTTTGTATTGAAGCATATAAATGGCCAATCAAACAAAGTAGGAGATGCCTTAAGTAGAAAAAGTATCTTAGTTTAGGAAATTCAAACTCAAGTGTTGGGTTTTGATTTTCTTAAAGAATTATATAAGAAAGATTTAGATTTTAAAGAGGCATTTGAAGCTTGTAAAAACCTTGTTTTGTTAGACAGAAGTAAGTGGCTAGATTTTTTCTTGCAAGAAGGGTTGTTGTTTAAAATAAATTAGTTGTGCATACCAAATTTCTCTATGAGGGAAAATTCAATCAAGGAGAAACATAGTGGTGGACTTGGTGGACATTTTGGTGTAGACAAGACTTATGAACAATTGAATCAGTTTTATTTTTGGCTGAAGATGAGATCTGAAGTGGAAGCATGTAAAAAATTGTAAATTCTGTCAGTATGCAAAGCGAAGGAGCCAAAATACAAGTTTGTATGTTCCATTACCTATTCCAGATAGGCCTTGGGATATGGTAAGTATGGATTTTGTTTTGGGTTTACCAAAAACTCAAAGAGGAAATGATTCAATTTATGTTGTGGTTGACAGGTTTTCTAAAATGGCACATTTTATTCCATGGTATAAAACCAGTGATGCTACAAATGTTGCTAATATGTATTTTAAGGAGATCGTAAGGTTGCATGGGTTACCTAAGAGCATTGTTTCAGACAGAGACACCAGATTTTTTGGTAATTTCTAGAGGACCTTCTGAAAGAAACTTGGTACTAAACTGAGTTTCAGTTTAACTTATCATCCTCAGACTGATGGATAGACTGAAGTTGTAGACATAAGCTTGGGTAACCTTTTGAGGAGTCTTGCAGGTGAACATCCAAAACAGTTGTATCAAATTTTGGCACAAGTTGAATATGCTTATAATGATTCTCCTAATAGGAGTACAAGGCAAAGTCCATTTCATATAGTTTATGGAATGCACCCAAGAGGAGTGTCTGAATTAAGAGACTTGGGAAAAGATGAAATGAGGAGTGCTAAAGGAGAAGCTTTTGCTTCAGAGATTCAAGCAATACATGAACAGGTAAAACAACAGTTACAGGATAACAGCATAAAATACAAGAGCAGAGCAGATTTGAAGAAGAGAGAAGTTAATTTTGAGGTTGGAGATTTGGTTTTGGCACACCTAAGGAAGGAAATATTTCCAAAAAGGGAGTATAACAAGTTAAAATTTAAGAAAATTGGACCATGCATAGTCGTGAGGATATTTTTTGCAAATGCATATAAAAATGAATTACCCCCTCACATTGGAATATGTCCAATTTTCAGTGTTGCTGATTTGTACAGGTATGAAAATAGAAATGCCAATGATACAATAGAAGGTTAATAATAACAAGAAGTTGATTGGGTAAAACAGTTACCTACAACAAAGGCATTGCAGCTAGAAAATATTTTAGATAAGAGATTGTTTAAGAAGACAAGAGGACAAGAGTATTTTCAGTATTTGATCAAGTGGAAGGATCAACCAATTGCTAATGCTACCTAGATGACAGATGCCATGCTATAGAAGTTGGGCAGTTCTATAGAAGAGCTCATGCACAGGAGCCCATGAAGAATTTTGTCCTCAGGAGTCTAATGCAGGAGTATGAGGCTTGAAGACAAAAGACTTCGAATTTTATTCCAAAAATAAAAAAAAGGTTTACAAGCAAAGGAGTGGGATCCTTTAGCTATCACTTTACAAAGCTTTCTAGATAGGATTTGAGCTAGAATTCAGGGGTTTGAATTATCTTGTAATTAATTCAAGTATTTAGGCTTAGTTGAGATTCTTGAGGAGAATATCATGTAGATTAGATATTATCTAGGATTAGGAAGATTCAATCCATTGATTTAGGATCTAATTATTGTACGTACATGTCTTTATGTAAGTTTTGAATTAGTAGAATGGGATTTTGATAGATTTTGGCTGGATTTTCACTGTGGAGGATTGGAATGTAAAATTTGGAATCTCTCTATATCTCTATGAATACTGTGCATGAATGGTCAAATCCCGGACGGTTTAATTTCCTTGGAAATATTTCTAAGTTTTGTTGATTTCCAGTTTGGCCCCTTTAGAATTAGATTTTGTATAATTTTGTGTTGTTGCATCTAAATCTTCACTCACTGTGCATTGAAATAACCTGGATGTATTTGAAATCACAGAATATAATTAGAGACAAACTAAACTTGGCAAAAGTGCTAGTCTTGGCAGAATGAGGAAACCCTGACAAATTCGTGAGAAACCCAGGAGAAGATTTGAATCGTCTGATCGACAGATCCAATAGACCTAATGGTCATCACGTGCCAACAAGCGTAGATGTTAATCAGAATAGAAGAGCGGTCTTCATAGGTGTAAGCAGTATCTCATGCGGTCTCAAAGTGGTAAGTGGTATTTTGCAAATTCATGCAATTAACTTGAGAGGTTGACACGTAGCACGGAAAAACCACCTTTCTCGTGTGCTCTCGACTTGTTATGCATCGTGCAAAATTTCATGCGAGATTACGCAATCGTTGTTGGATCAAGCGAGATTGATCAATGGTGGAGATCGACCAAGCTACTTGGCGAGTGGGTGACACGATAGCTGTTCGATTAGACGGGTCAGATCTAACGATGATTGCATCAGAGGATGCACATGAATTAATCTAAATTTCAGATGCGATAAGGTTATGAATGAGGGTTTTAATTGCTTTTGGTTGCATGAAAAATTGAAAGTTTTTCCATATACTGGATAAATTAAATAGTTATGCTATTTTAGTAGAAGATCTAAAATTGGAGGTTGATGACTGATACTCCAAAGGAAACCCGAGAAGAAGTTCCACCCGAACTTGAAGTAATCGTTTCTCGTTTTGAACGATTATCCCTAACACCTGCAACTAGCCCACCAAACAGTGCCCAACTTCTTACTCCACACTTTACGAGCACCACCAGTAGCTCCATGAATCCCTCACCGATAGATCCACAACTCCAACAACGACCATAATAAAAAACTTTAAACAAAAAACAAAAGAAGATCAATCATTTTATAAATTCCACAAAAATGGATTTGCGCACTCTAAACATGGAAAATTTTAGGGGCTAATATTCACAGGTGGGCTAATTTTCCATGATTTTTCAAAAAAAAAAGATGCACCAATTTCCATTTTTTATAAAAATGATTCACCCAAATTTTACAATATAAAACTATTTTACCTAAAATATCGCCAACATTATATAGAGAGTATATATAAAATTATTATAAATTTGATAATTTTACAATATATCAATAAAACATTTTATAATTTTCATATTAGGGACTAGAGAGATTCGTCAATGTTTTTTAAACTCAAGATAATTTTCCATCCTTAAAATTTTCCGCGACTCTTACCACATACAGGAGTGCATAAAATCAAAATTTATAGATGTTTTTCAATATCTGTGTGCTTCTCCTTAATTAAAATTGTACTTTACTGGATTATATATATATATATATATATATATATATATATATATATATATATATATATATATATATATATATATATATATATATAATATGAATTTAATTTTGTAGATTTTTTTTATTGTATTGAATTTGAAATACTCATTTAAAAAAAGAGTTGAAAATATAATTTAAATTTAAATTTTGAATTTTTCCACATACATTTTTAATTAATTTTATTTAAAATTTGGTTAGAAATAATTAAAATTGTAAATTTGTTGTTGAGTATTTATTTGTTGCGTTTTTTAGTAATGTATATATATAAATTAATTACAACTTACTAGTGAATTGTACATTTATATATAAATTGCCCCATTTACTAAACACTTCTTTGAAATTTCCTTTGCAAGAGAACATTTTTATTTCTAAATTTCTCTTTACCTCTTGAACCATGAAGAGTTTATTGTATAATATCTGTCAAGATTTGATAAATTTCACATGGTAATTCACTTGTGTATTCCTTTGTAGCTTAATGTTTGCTCTTTAACACCTAGCTATGACAATTTGGGGTGTTCGTCTCGCCAACCCTTCCCAACAGTTTAAGGATGAAATTGTATTTATATTACAATATATATAATTTCTCGACTGTATAATATTGTATTGAGATTTAAATGTATTACCACATTTGTTAACCTTATATAACTAGCAATTGTCCCAAAAGGTACAGAGAGAGGCCGATAGGATGATTAAATTGGAATTGTTGAATTTATCTAGAAGAGTTAATTGGTTTGTGGAAAACATTGTTTTCTTGGACTGGATCATTGTGCAATTACTTTCCTTCAGATGTTTTGTTTATATCTATATTACAAGGAACACATTGAATGTCTTATTTCATTTATGTTATCCTTACTAATATCCTTTCCATGCTTTTTCTTGATCAATTTGATGAAATATTCCATTATCCTTTGGTAATGTTGGCTGGCTAGCTAGACCATGTAACTCTCGCATTTTAATGCAGTAAATGATCTTCGAATCCCCTGGAACTTCATTACTTTGCTCATGATTTACAATCAACTTTCATCGAATAAAATTATGAAATATTATGTTTTCTTTTAACAAGGTGGAAAAACCTATCATAATTCAGTTGTCAAACCAGCAGCGGGGACAACTATCTTTCACTGTTAACAGTTAATGCATCACTCTTATTCAAGGAAAACCATGCCCCAACTGGAATAACCTGCAGGTGGTCCGTAACGAGGCAGAATTTCACACCTACCAGATGTCTCTGGGTCTTGGGCCTTAGAGAAGCAGAAACAGTATTAGGGCATTGAAACATTCTTATGACAACAATGTGAAACATTTCTTTTTTATCAAACAAAAAATCAATGAACCTCTTGAAACAAATTGATCTTTTATAGTTGAAGGAAAAAGTGAGATTGTTGATATTAACCTCTTCAAAAAAAATGAACCTGTTTTATAGTTGAAGGAAAGAGTGAGATTGTTGATATTAAGTAGTTCACAGTGTTTTTCTTACATCTTAAGTTATTATAACAATATTTATTAATATATCAAAGCTCAACATGGTATTTACATAGATCTGAAACACCAGCCAGCCCATAGTTATACTCAAGAGTGTTTCTCTAGGGTTGTAAGCCATTACAATAATATTCATCAAGATATCAAAGCTGAAGATTTGAACTTGGATGAGAAAGATAACAATCATTTCACCCAACCACCGGTGAGCCTACAATTATACTTAAACACATTATAACAAAAATCATCAAAATATCAAAACTCAACCCGTCATTGGTGGAGACTTAAACCTAAATGGAAAAGATAACAATAATAACAATCATTCCACCGAATTAAATAACCACAATCAAGAAAATCCAAAATATTGTTAATCACTGTATCAAATAAAACTCTGATGAATAGATAAATTGGCTCTGGCCCACATTTAAGTCAAATTTATAATAAAATAAAGATGCTTCAAAGCTCAACATGTCTTTGGTAAAGATTTAAATCCACATGGAAAGATAACAATCATTCCACCCAATTAAATAACTGCAAATATGTAAATTGAATCAGCCTTACATGATTTATTCGATGGATATAATTGTTAACTTAATGTGGATATAACTATTAAGGCGTTTCAAACACAAGCCAGTGGAATCTTCTGTGTAGTGTCGTCTTTAGTTAGGAGTCGGTCATTTTCGTGGATAAAGCGAATCCACCACCCAGGTGTTGTGGTGGTGGTGGGTGCTACGTAGTAGTAGCATTATATGCGGCGTCTATGGCTTTTGAAAAATGCATGACTTTGCACATTTGAGATGCTGAAAAGTAAGGTTGTCCCCTATCCAACCAGAAACAAATGCATGTGTCATCTATGATTAAAGTTTTTGTGTCATCCCTTGTCCAGTTCACAAATATTTTGTCCATATCCATCCTGGCCCATCTCCTTTCCTTCTTCAGAATCCCACATATACATTTCACTTAATTTGGGAGTTTGTTTTTTAAGAAAAGACCCACTCTCTGCCCACAGGATAACAAATATGAGAAAAATAACAAATATTTCTCTTTTTCAATTGGGTACAAACATCAACATAGATGGAAAAAGAGAAAAATTGTCTATTAGCATTAATCAATTTTTTCACTTTAATGTTGTTTTTCACTGTTTTGGTGTATTGCTATGTAAACCTTACAGTGTAATCTATGTTCAAATCATATTGTAATTGATATTTATGTGATGTAAGAAGTTTTCATCTATGTTTGCAAGTAGGATTTAAAAGTCATAATAATAGTAGTTGTTGAGGTTATAGTGGTAGTAGTTGAAATTAACTCCATGTCACCAAAAAGTAAGAAGTAAGAGACCAACATATTCTTCTCAATAAAAACAAAAAACATCATCTTTTTCTTATTATTCTTATTATTATTCATACATTTGATGTTATAAGTCATCTTGGAATATTTCTATGTTGAGATTTTGTTCTGACATTTATAATCACCTTCTTCTCAATGAATTGTATTTTCCTAATAAAACCATCGTTTTATATTCACTAAGCCAATATGAAACATCATACATCATAACAAAGAGGTAACAAGAAGGTGGATGATGATATTATAAGCATCAATTTTCATTAAAGCTCTGAGCTTCATTGGCTTGGAGAGTAAATTGAAAAAGTTTCTCATCTTTGTGAAATACTATTATTACACCTCAAAATAGATTTAACAATGCCACATTAAAAATTCTCTGAACAAAGCCTATGTTCGAAAAAGCTAAAACCTCTCTGACACATGTAGGTAGGTAGTGCAGGCTTCCCTAGTGACAATGAAAAACACAAGTGCCTAATAAAGAGAGAGTGCTCTATGTTTCCCATTTCTAGAATCAAACATAGGTACCTAAAAAACAAAGAGTTATAACTCTGAATTTCTTTGCCCTATATCAAAAACATCGTCTACCAACTTCAATTGATTTTCCAAGTAGTGAACTGCAAATTATAAAATCAACTTGATCATAAAAACAGAAACAGAAAATCATTCTATAAATTTAAAACTAGAGTTATTAAACACTTTGATTATGAGAAAAGGTTGTTCTAGTGTAAATAGATATAAGTAAAGATAGATATTTATGCCATTGTATGCATAGGATCAAACCTACTCTTCATATTTTGTTATTTACGTACCAGTGTATGTAATTATTTAGGTTTCTATTCAACTGAAAAGATGTTCGACTATGTTTTCAGATCTAAATAAAATTTCCTTAATTTAATGAAAGATAAAAAGCTGGGATGATATAACAGACTGAATGAAAATGCCACATTTCTTTTAACTAGTCAAATACAACATAATGTGCTATTATTGTGGCCTATCACTGCAGAATGTAGGTCTAAATATGTTAATGATAAATATGCAATTCAATGCCAAAATACTCTTAATTTATACCTTAACCTATTAGTGAATCTTGATTCTTGGTTTATACACAGTGGATGATGAACAATAGAGAGTCTATTCTAACTTTGTGTTGGGAAATAGAACCATGAAAGAAACAGCATAGTCACTGCATTAGTGCTTTGAGGAATCAGATTAAATTAATACATTATATAGTTTATTTCAGTATAGGTAAAGAAGCATCTGAGACAATAAAGCTTATGTAGTCACCAGTACCACTGATACTATGAACAAAATGGGTCCAAAAACCATGGACAGGAATAATACAAAGAAACACAGGCACGACATTTAAGCTTGACAAATCAGATTAAATTATTACATCATATTGTTTATTTCAGCATCGGTAAAAGAGGAATCCAAGATACAGTACACCCCTTATAGCCACAGCTGATACTATGAATAAAATTGGTCCAAAAACCTTGTACATATTATTTGATCTTTGAAGTGATTGCACAGATATGCTAGAACTACTAAACACACTAAAGCATAATGCTTATCATGTTGGGAAAAAATGTGTTAACTACTGAATTAGCTACCCATCCAATCATATCGGGTATAATATTTTCACAATATATATGATATGAGTTCAGAGGATTGCATTCCTCTCCCAACTGTGTCAACCCATACCAGGATATGCACAAACAGCAGAATGGCTGACACCTGGATCAAGAGTTCTTGATCACAAGACAAATTCTTAGTAAATAAATTATATAAGCCCAAAAACACTAGGACAATCCTTGCCTTCTGAAATAAATGGCACGGACCTAAACAAACCAAATTAATAATTAACACTCTTCTGCATCTGATTTTAGGGTAATTTCATTACCCAGTGGTGATTATGAAACAAGCCCTAAAAGTTGAATAATTATAATTTAGAGATATAAAACATGGTAACTGTAGAGGGCAAGGAGCAAAACCCGCATGCGGGATACTAGAAATTTTTATGCAATGGCAACTGATGATGTTAGCACCAATTGTGGTGATAAGGAAAGGGACTGGATTTAGGAGAAGGGAGAGCCAGAGCAGATATTGAAATAAGAGAGCATTAAAGTTTATAATTGACAACAATAGGGTTTGTGTTTTAGGTGTAGATGTTGGGTTTCTGTACTTGTTGGATTAGTTATTCTTTCCATCTCCTGCTGAAGATGTTGTGGAGCTGGCTTCCTGCGAGTCTTTGAAGAATCTTCTTGGCACCTGCAACCTCCATCTCTGTGAGCTTTTGTAGATGTTGACATGCTCCAGCTGTGGCAATCTTCTTCTGTAGATGTTGACATGCTCCAGCTGTGGAAATCTTCTTCCTGCAGGTTTTTCTGGTCAAGAGAACCAACAATGCAGAAAGGGGGAACTTTTTAGCCACAGTCTGGTTTTTGGGATCCAGCAATTGTACCAGACGGGCCACGCTCTTGGCATCCTTGATGAATTCCTTCCTGTTGGTTTGCACAACGAGTAATGCAGAAAGTGCCTGAGCAACCGCCTCCTGAGATGTGCTTGGCTTAGCTGCCAACATCTTCACCAGAGGGGGAATACACCCTACTTCACCTAATGCCTTCTTGGTTTCATTGCTAATTGAAAGATTGCAGATAGAGGAAGCAGCCAGTTGCTGGATAGTCGAATGCCCATTTTTTAGAATAGAAGCCAACTGCTGCAGAAACTCTGAAGAAGAAACCAAGGCCTTAGCAGTGCTAACATAAGCAAAAATACTTTTTATAGCTCTGATGACGAGCTCCTGCGATTTGGGCGTAGTGGGTCTTCTGAAAGACTTAACAAGGTTTGAATTCTGCCTTCTTTAGTAATCAACTGACGCATTTTCTCATCTTGGGAAGCCATTGCATGCAGGCACTCTATTGCATTTTCATGCGCAGATGGCATACGAGAAGAAACCAGATTGAGCAGAACAGTAATCGCCCCTTCTTCCGCCATCGTTTTCCTTATCTCTTCCACAGGGGCCACATTTCTCAGCGCCCCTGCAGCCATGGCCTGTGCAGCCGAGGTTCCCGATTTGCAAATATGAATCAGAACCGAAACCCCACCATAAGCCGCAATTCCCCAAGCCTTTTCTGCATTGCTCATTAGCCCTTCAATAGCCGCTGCAACATTTTCTTTACACAACAAGCTCCCGGATTCCAGGAGCCGAACCAATGGACCTAAAGCACCCTCCACAACAAGGCTGTAAACAGGGTATATTGAAATAACCGATGGCTAGGCCGTGCACAATAGATTTCATAGTAGAAACGGGACGCATCATTGCAGCAGTTAGTGGAGAGCACGAAAACATTATGGTAGCAGAGTGGAAGAGAACAGGAAGAGCATAAAGCGGAAACAGGAGGAACGGAAATGGTCGTGGAAGAAAATAGGTAGAGCAGAGAGCTGAAGAGGAGAAACAGAAATGGAGTTGCACAAAAAATGTCAGTGATATAGCAGTTGAAGGTGCACCCCAGCTATCAAGCAGAGAAACAAAGTGTAGACGAAAAGCTCACTCAAGGGAAGGCCTATAGGCCTAAATATATAGGCCTGTGTGATGCTTGTACATATGGAACCATGTCTTGATAATTGGTTTGCATTGTCTTAATTTCCTTGGAGGTTTATTTTATATTTCCTCTCATTCTAACGAGAGTTCTATCGAGGGCTTTAGACTACCTGAAGTCTTTTGTGGCTACGCAGTGCTGTCGTGGAAGCTTCATAGTGCTTAGTTTATTATTATCTTAAAACTTTATATTAGTAGGTTCCACATTGAAATGAATTTGATTGTTATTGTCCACTTCTATCTTTGTTATGTTATGCTTTACACATGGTGCTTGCAATTTTTATTTTAATATCAATTTACTTTTTTTAAATTTGAGATTGTGATTATGGTTCAAGATACTCATGATTTGTTCATATATATAATTATTTATTTTAACAATCTAATTGAATTGAAAAGGTAATATATTAATAAAAAAATAATATTTCTTTTATAATTCTTCATTTGCCCATGACTTTTACTTTGATTCACCAACTTTCACCGAATTAATGGCCCACTTTGATTGCTTAGAGAACATTTTTGTACATATGTAAAGACCAGATTTGTGAGCACTCTATTGTGGTGACATTAGAAAAGTGAATAATAAAATATGCACAATACAACAACTTATAATCATGAGATTACAAAGTATACTAATAGCAATTGAGAAACTCATATGTTGACAATCATGAGATTACAAAGTATACTAATAGCAATTTAAAAATTCATATGTTAGACAATTGAAAGACTGATATAGTTGTCAATAGTCCATAATGAACAACTCTTCTTTTTCACCCATTAAGTAGTAGAAGACCACCCTCCCATTTCCAATTAAATACTAAGTAATCCATTTTTATAAATTAAATTATTAAAAAAAAAAATTAAACATTAAATTGAATTGCATGTAAAGAGGACGACTCAGACTTCACGGACTACCCACGTCCATCTATCTGCTGTTCATGGGGTGTTTTTTGTTTTCCTCACGTTAAAATAGGATAATGTCATCTAAATAAACGTTATGTTAAAAATACACCTAAATTATAACTATTTTGCATGTTGTAATGTTTTTTTAATTTAAATTCAAAAGGGAGTTGTCTATAATGTGACTTTGGCTGAAGAAATTGAGGTTAAATCTTGATTTTTAGCATTTAAAATGGTTTTTTAACTGCATATTTGGATTCAGCACCCTGAAAAACCCATGGGACCGTTTGATTGTGCAGAAACTAGCTAAAACCCCTTGTGCAGAAACTAGCTATGAAACTTGCGATTCCAATAAATTGCTGCCAGATTTTGACAGGAAAAACCCACCGGAAAGGCTTTCAAAAAGTCTCATTATAGACAACACCATTTTATAACAGCATTGAAATTTAAAACAAATTTTATAACTAAATGGTACAGTAGTAATTAATTTAAAATAAATTTTATAACAAAATTGTATAGTAGTAATTAATGTGACTGTATTTTGAAGTCAAATCTGCCATCATTACATAATAAAAAATAAAATAAATTTTTTAACAAAATTGTATAGTAATAATTAATGGGACTATTTTGAAATCAAACTACTATTCATTACATAATAAAAAATAAAAAAATTTGGGCAAATAATAAAAATAAATATTTAAACGAATAATATTTGAGATAAATTAATTTAATTTCATAAAAACAAAAATAAAAAACATAAACATATTTTTTTATATTTTAATCTGATAACATAATCCTATCTTTAAGACTTATTTTATATTTTAGCAATCATAATGTTCACCCCACAGAAAAAGAGAGTCGACTTTTACTTTATATGATGTTCTCCAAATCCGTGAAAAACAGAAATGCAATCTTCATAAAGGTATAAGGTATAAATTATGTTATGAAATTAAATTTAATTAAGATAGAACAACCATAAATTAATATGTAAATTATGTTATAAAACAATTAAGATGTATATTATAGGATGAAATTTTATTAAAGTAGTGCAAGCATGAAAATTAGATGAAGAGAAACATGAAAAGTTGGGATCAACAATTATATGTTTAATTGAAAGGAATAACTAGATGACCCATTTTTATACCAAATGTAATATAGAGAAATGGCTCTCGATCATATTTCTTCTATTTCTTTTTATTCATGTAAACTGGTTGTGATCTTCTGGTTTTAACCATGGCTATGGTTGTAGTTCAAACTGTTGTGCATAAATTGACTAATTATTAGTATGGACATGCACATCAATATAATGGTTTGTGTTATTTAGTCCATTAAAACACTATTGAGTAATTTTGTAGATTGACTTTAATATATGAATGAACAGACTCGAGTGACACAGTTAGTCTTACCGCAAACATATAAGATGTTCATAAAAAGGGCTTCCACAAACATATAATATGTTCGTAAAACTGGCTGCGTATGTGTTGTTGATTACAGTAAATTTTTCGCAGAGGAGATTAGTCCTACACTTTCTTTTATGAAATTTTTGCCGAGCATTGTCATTTTCAAACCATGTGACCGTAAGTATTGCCTTCAAAACAGTTAATTGGAAACTACTAAACAAGGCAGTAGTCTATAACGCGACTTTTTGAAAGCCTTTCCGGCGGATTTTTCCGGTCAAAATCCGGCAGCAATTCATTGGAATCCTAAGTTTAATAGCTAGTTTCTGCACAATCAATGGCTCCCAGGGGTTTTTCAGGGCGCTGAATCCAAATATGCAGTTAAAAAACCATTTTAACTGCTAAAAATCCAGATTTAACCTCATTTCTTCCGCCGGATTCCGTCACCGGAATCTCCAAAAAGTCGCATTATAGACAACTCCCTAAACAAGTATGTTGAATTTTTATATCAGGGAAAGGATTTGACTAACATAAAAATAAATAAATATAATTAATGCTTTAAAAACAAAATAAAAAAATACCGGCAAACTAAGCCGCAATTCGTTTATCACTTACCATTTAAAACTACAAAAACCATTAACTAAAACCACAAACTGCTCAAGGGGCACCTGAGCGATTACTGGAATAAGGACTCAGTGATGTCAGGAGAAATTTGAGCCACAGATTTCCAGGTGAGCGATTTCATCCAAACCACTATTCAGGACACTCCTTAACATAATTTCCGTGAAACTTGTGCCACCGGAGCTCCGTTGATTTGGGGGACTGATAATGTGGACACTCAATTCTGTGGCACATGCTGGAACGATAATCATGTCTTTTTGGTTCACTTTGTTTAATAACGGTGGCCACCTTTCCATACGTCTTTGAACTGCTAGTTGTACTTAGTTAGAAGCGAAGTGAAAACCTTTCAATTTTGTTTCCATCTCTTCGAGTGAGAATATTCAACTCTACCTCACCACCTACAAAGCCCAAAGTGATCTCTGCACTGCTGCAAGTTAATATTAAATGCAATATTGCATCTGGTTAATGGTTTCGCCACTAAAATACAACCAAAATCATAGACACTATCTGGAGTTTCAAATATGCTCGTCGATTATTGTTTTTCCACATGAAAACCTTAGACTTCGTCATGATCTTGGGCATGAATGTGATAGACTATCGATTCTGCTGTAACCTGAAAAATGTATACCCTCTTCTCCAAACCTAAAATGATGTGCTATTACAATGTAATCATTGCATTCTGTCACTATAATATAAAGAAGGGTTACTACGTAAATTGTCTTAACTTGAGACAAAAGAAAATTTGTGTATTGTCTTAAATATTGTATTTATGCTGGTGTCTCAAAAATTATAGTCTTAAAGATTACTGCCTTAAAAAATATTGTGTTAAAGATTATTGTCTAAAAAATAGTCTTAAAAAATATTGTCTCTCCATAAAGACAATATATAACACAAGCATTATTGTCTCTTTGGAGACAATTTTATTTTTGTCTCTCTAGAGACAACACTTGGATTAGAGACAATATGTCTTTAATACTAGCTATTATCTCTTTAGAGACGATAAAAAATTTATTTAAAGATCACTATTGTCTCTTTAGAGACAATATAAAATAATGAACCCAGAAATATCTCACTATTGAAATAAATCGATATAAAAAAAATTTAATTAAAAATAGAGTACAAAATCATTGATTAATTCATGTTAGCGCACAGTGGAATCAAACCACCAACCTCCTGCTTTTAACGCAGACACTCTTCCATTGAGCTAGCACACTTTAAAGAATTATCTGAAGAGTTATGGCAATCCTTAAAATTACATTTATAGCCATTGATTTAAAAAAAAAAAAAATTGCATATTTCAAGAGAGTTGATGTTGTAACACCCCTTCTTATCAACTTTGATAAGTAGAAGTGGTTATTGAAAAGAGTCAATTCTCAATGCAACTTTTTGGGAATGGGATCTAAAGTTCTCTTTTTTCTACTTGCCAAAATTTCACACCCTAGCATAAAGCTCAACTTGTAAAGACTTCTTTTTGGTATCTGCTAGACTATTCTATTTCCCAGAAGGAATTTGACTTCATTTTATTTCTCATGTCATTAGAGTACTTTAAGTCATGTAACTATTTCCCTAAGGCTGGATAATAACCATACCTACATTATGATTTAAGGCGGTACCTTTGGCCTGTAAGTTAATAACATTACTTAAGGTATTGGGCCCCTCCTACTGTAATTTGTAGCCTTGATATATGGATTGTTTAGACAATTCAATAAGATTATGATATATGGACTGTTCTAATTCAAGGTCTTGCATAAATAAATTCACTGACGAGCTTATATTATGCTCTCTAAAAAAGACTCCATGCAGAAAAGCTAAATCCTTAAAATTAGCAAAAGCTATATTTTAAAATATTGAAAATCAGAAAATTGTATTACTTCACCTAACTCCCAAACTGTACAATTCCTTTTAAATGGTTAATCTTCAACCATACAAAATTGCACTTCATATCATCCACACTAAGCCTCTTTATAACAGAAAAATCAGAAAATGGTATCATCCTTGAGAGGACCCTGATTTTCATTGTTTGATGCACTTGTGATACCAGGAAACATGCAAGGGTTAACTTTAGAAAACCTCAAGAATTCTACTTTTAGAAGACACAAGAGAATGTGTACACTTTAACTCCAAAGTGTAAGAAATATACCAAATCCAAGATTGTCACACCATATGGCATAAATAGTAGAGACAAATGAACCGAACAAAGTAATAATTAAATTCCTCACCTTATTTTGTAAGTTGTATAACTCTAAAGGTAGGTCACAATTACAAATCACAAGTAGTTACACCACAGAATAATAGAAAGCATGAAACAAAAGTAGGAATTAAATCCCATCACCTGTTGTAACACACTCAAAGTAGTTAGCCTTTCTAAAGAAGGAATGTTTTGCTCCAATTTCACTTATGGGGCTAGAGAAGATGAAGAAAATTTGTCACTAAGCTTATTTAGCAATACCTAAAGGGTGGAAATCATTTTCCAATAAATGATACAAGTTTTTCACTTCTTATAGAACACATGTCATGACACCTTTGGAAACCTAAAACATAATAAAGACCAAGTTACCCACATAAGTAGATGTTGCCACTTTCTTTTCATGAACCCAAAGAGCCTTAGTCGGTACAATTAACCTATATTCACATATCCTCAAATGTTAACTTACATTTGAAGGTAAGAGTTGACATAAACCATCTTTTTATAAATAATAATGGAGATATGTAGAACCAAATAGTCTGAAGTGGAGACCCTTTTGAATTATTACAAAATGAAGCGCATTATGATTATATGGTACAAAACTTTAGTATAAGCTATAAATATAAGTAGATATAGTAAAATTTGTCTTAATATTCCACCACATTCTATCCAGTTATAATTGAAACCATGTAGCTTGCTAAAACAAAAACCTGTACAAGCATAAAAGGTGCTTAGAAGAATATATGTGTCCTTTGACTTCTCAGCAACATCAAGGAAAGACTTAATTTCAAAAATAAATGCTTTAATGAACTCCATACCTATTACTTACCACTTTCGATAGAAGTATTGAGCGTGACAACTGCCAAAAAGACATATTATTATTAGACATATTGGAAGAAAACTCCTTGAACTAAGCATAAAATATAATACTTATACTAGAACAACCTATACAAATGCAAACATCTCAAATGGTGACAGATGAACTTAAGCCTTTTCATTCAAATAACTTACCACTTCTCTCGTATCCATTTTAGAATCCAAACTAAATCACAAAACCTAAAAGACTGGCCATTCTTGAACTTATTTCCTTCTCATTCTCCAGCTCAAAATGGTGAGCCCCGTTCTTGTGATCTTAGGGCATAATAGAAATGACAGCCAACAATCTAGATGATGCCATGAGCTGCAAATCCTTCTGTGCTAAGTATTTATTGTAGATTTTCTGGAGGATATAGATCTTGTGCCATGCATAAGCATGATACAAATGACTTTCTAATATCCAAAATATCTTTGTTAACTTTGAATTGCAGATTGTTGTCATTTTAGGTTTAGGAATATTCTTGACCATAGACAAGGCCATGAATATCTTCTATAGAGTTAAAAGCTTACTACATATCATATGCCATCCGTCATAAGAAATAGTATAAGGAAAAAATATATTAAAAATAAAAAAATTAGCTCATAGATTCTACAGTAGGTTCATGAAATTTCCTTCAACCCAAAGCTTCCTCTGCAATAAGGTATTCTCCAATAATTAATTCCTACAAGCTCAAACTATATCAACCTTCCCATCTAGACAATTATAATCCTATATTTAATTCAATGGATAACATTTTAGATTTCTAGCCCCCATTCAATAACGATACCTTCTTAAAGGTGTGCCAAAAATCTACTCTACATGACATTATAACTATTTACATCATGAGAAATATGTGTAAACTCCCAATCAAAGATAAATGGTTTCTAGAATATGATTTTTCTACACATTTCCCTCATCCCACTTCACAAGTAGGGACACTTGCATCTTCAAATAAGGAGGAAATAACATGGATTTCAAGAGAGGAAGAAATTGGAGGATATAATAGTATTTACATGGCGCTAGCACGGATCCACATTAACTTTGAATATATAGATGCCATTTGTCATCTCTATGTTTAACAAGGAAGGAATTATAGATTAATGCCTATAATTTTCTTGTTGCATTTGTGAAACATATGGCCCAATTATGCTCTTTAGTGTAACCTAACACACATCCATATATTTTGTGATCACTATCGTAGCCCTAGATCCTTATAGGTTAGTGATAAAGTATGAATATATCCTTAGAAGCAACACTTTCATTGCGTTGAACATCATAAGCTTCATCCACTCCCATGGGGCCTTCACCTAATGAATTGTGACATAACACCTGTGTTATGGAATATTAAAGAATACCTTTAATTTCACTAGGTATTGATAAATACCTCCAAAAATCCTTTTTTCAAAACCCCCTCCCAATACATATTTCCAATAAATCAAGTCTTTATTTTTACTAGATATCCTTTAGAGTCCCCTCAATACCTATAAACCATTTGGTACCCTACAACTCCCCGAAGTACTTATAATGCATTGAATCTATTCTTTACAATTTTAAAAGTCCCTTAATGAATGAACATGGTAAGATATTGGTCAACAAGGTGAAGCCCCTCTACCCACTCCTTTATTGCAAATATTAGCTTCTACTGTAGATTGGTGACTAATATATAAGATATAAGTGAATCTACATAGCATACCTCCAATCTTGGCCTCTTGATTTTAGAGGTTTTCATAGACTCCATTTCTCAAGACTCTATATTATTATGTTGTTGGAGACTATTGATAACACTTCCACCTGAAGATGCACTGCTTAGGGGCATCAAACTCATATTGTGTCTCATTCTCTTTGTCACAACACTGGCATCCTGTGACATTAGATTTCTTGCTTGCAAAGTAAACTTGTCTGGTAACCAACTCCTCTCCGACAACAACTCTGTAACCATTACTTGGTGCAGAACCTGCCATCCCATCTATCAAGCTTACCACTAAACCTATTACATTCACAACAAACCTCAAGTCCTTTAGGGAGATTGAGTTGATCCGTAAATTTTAGGGAAAAGAAAAACATCAAACGAAATTCCATGATAGATACATCTCAACATGAACTCAACATTTAAGTTAACCAATAATTCTCATGATCTTCAAATTGGTATTACAACTGTTTATGGTGTCTAAGGGAAACATCAAATAGAAGTGTTCCAACTTCCAAGCATGACACAATAATGCAGTCCTATTTTTAGTTCATCTATTTCTTGACGCTACTTAGCCTCAAGGAAAGTGATATTGGAAATGTGGTAGTGAGTTAAACATATTAAAGTAATCAAAAGGATAACATGATTCTCAGAATAGTCAACTTCACATACTAAAATTCTTCAAACCTAGTAACATAATAAGGGAGACTGACACTTCATCTGTCAATTTTGTGCTGGTGATGGGAGCTGTTGAAGTCTCTAATATTTAGATTGCTTGAGTGCCAATTCAATCTATTACTGCAGTGACATATTCTTATGAAGGGGGTTTCTCCCACATGGGTACTTTCTTCCTTGAAACAAAATCCATCAACACATAAACTGGAAGGTAACGAACTAAAAAGTAGAAAACCAATACTCTAAACAGAACATGATATATTTGGAGGGCTTTTCAACCAGGATTATTTTTACAATACAGACTCCTAATACCATTCTTTGATCACTATTTTCTAGGGTGCATGTACACAGTGGAATCACTTGCAACTCATCCTCAAGTATATAACAGAGAACTAGTCTAATGGACTGCACAATATATTTTGAAAAGAAAACAATTGTAATAATCAGTCCTCAGATTGATAAATAAAATGGTTAAATCTCCTTAAGGTTTTCTAACAATCTCTTAGTTTTTATGCTATTACTATATAAAATAATTAATTTTAACTGCTAATGTGACCATTTGAATGTATCACCCAATAGAGGTAACAATAGCATGTTACATCCAGTTTATTGTTCCCTTATGTTACTGGAGCATTTTTACACTATTTTCAATATAATTTGCTTCAATTGAATAATAATTTCCATTGTGGAACAATAATGCATTATAAATTGATAAAGGATACTGTTGTCCCCTAGACATAACCATAGGACTGCCATTAAATCATCTAGGAGAAACCACAATGAATTAATATAATAGAAATGTTGATTAAAAGTCTCATCATTGAATTTATAATATCGGTTGGGCATCTATTACACCAATGATGAAACCCAAGGAGAATTCCAAGTTTCGATATATTAACATTTAAAAAGACGTGATGCTTGTTTTGTTTTCAAAAAACAAAAGGATGTAAACACAAACTATACTGAAATGTTAAGGAAAACTGAAACATTTCCATGGAGCCTAATGTGGCAACAAGTAACAATAAATAGACCTTTTATGATCAATTTATAAAATAATGTGGAAAAAGAAAATAACTATCCTTCCATATATAATCTGAGAAAATGAGCTCACACCTACATACCACTTTCACCAAGCGCTCCAATGGGGGTTTTGTCGTGCTTGACTTGCCTCCCACCAAAAATCCAGATGAAACAGTTTGGTGTCCATCTTGGTTGATTGTATTCTAAGTTGGGCTAGCAGAAAAAATAGCTACTAGTGGTGAAGTAGAAATTCCAGGTGTACCAATAGCTAGAGACAGATCATGATTTAATCCAGGAGCCGTCTGCTGAAATCCCTGAGCACTTCCAACATTTGAAATTGAAGAAATGGCAGAAGATTGCTTCTCAGTGTCTTCTATGTGAGGCGACGGAGCTAGGAGAGCAGAGGCTGAAGGTGCTATAAATGGCGAGGTTGTAGGTTACATGGGAGTTTCTTTAGGAACTTGAAGTGGAGATGCTACTAAACTTTGTTGATCTACCTGTGGGGAGGATTTTTGAGAGACTTGTGGAGAAGCAACCTGGAGAAGTTGAGGTAAAGAAAAAGAAAGTGTTGACCCTGTCTTAAGTTGCTTCTGGTGATAAACTGAACACTGACTTAATATATGATTTTTTTGTATAAATGTTTGTTTAACAACATACTATTTTGTCATTGAATCATTACTCAACTAATTAATTTGTTGAAGTTGTGACAATTGTTGTGCCTGAAACTGAGCAGCTTGTTGTTGTTTTTTCTATTGTAACTATTGGAACAGTTGTTGTTGAAGCTGCTTATGCTGCTATTTGAGATGTTTTTGCCGATGTTGAAAATGCCGCTAATGATGTATCTTATGTTGTTTCTCTGATGCTTGCATCATTTATTGTTGCTTTAGAGCCTAGTGGTGATGTTGTTGCAGAGCATTTATATTATTTTTTTGTTAAGGATTAATGTTATTTTGCTGTAAGGAGATAATATTATTCTACTGAAGAGGAGCATTATCATGCCTTAACAACTTGTTTGGGTAACTCATCGAATCATCAACCATAACATTCAACTCTCTATATATGTGTTGAAAAGAGAATTTTAAAAATGAACTTTTCATTTGTTTGACTCTTTCCATGATGAGGAGAAGAATTAAGTTTTCCAGCTTAATTTTTCCATTTTCCCAATCCATGATGAGCTTAGAATCCCCCAAGACCCGAAATCCAAGAAATTAAATTCTTAATAGTGAGAGAGCAAACAATTCATCCCTATTATTTGTTCCCCACCTCCACAACAGAATTAAATGTAAAACTATTTTTATCATTCAGCCAACTCGACAAATTCTAGGATTCCCTTAACATGCACCAATAAAATATCCACATGCATCTGCTTTATCTATTTCTGGATTTTTCAAAGTTCTAGGACTCTTCATTCTACTAGATTTCCAAACCCCTCCATAACTGAGACTAATTTGTTCATAAACCTGACACACACACACACACACACACACACACACACAGTCTCCTTAATTTGAAAGATCACTTTATTTCTGGGCAACCAAAGAGCTCATGCTACAGTACAAGGCAACACCTTGCGCTCCTTCAAATATTGATCCTTTAACCATTTATCCAAACAAATATCCAAAGTATTCCCTATCCACTCTTCTTCCCTGTCTGTCAATTTCAAAGCTTCACTCCAAAGTTCTTTACTACAAGGGTAGTGCACTAGTAGATGATCAATAGTTTTGTCACTATATTTATAGAGTATGCATCTGCTAGGACCTCATCAAAACCTCTTCTAACAATCTCCCTAAGTCAATAATTAATTTTATGGTGCTAGCCATGAGTAGCATAGTTTTCAAAGGGCCTTTAAGTTTCCATAATAAATTCCATCGACACTTCTTTTCATCCTCTTCATCCTCCTCAAAACTAACCTTGTATTCTAGTTGTGTGATATACATTCCATAGTATTCATTTTAGACCAAATAATTCCATCCTTTCCCTCCCTTAAGCCAAATAGCACTAGTATATATTTCACCATATCCTAGTCATACCTTATCCAGTCTAATATAAAAACTTATTGCATTTATTTTGGATATTGTATGTGTATCTATGCTAATAAATGTAGCCATGCATATCTTTAGTCCAGAAGTAAAAATTGAGAGCAATGAAAACAACTTATTAACACATTCCTGGCAACAAAAGAAACACAAGAGGGATGCATCTTCACTGTGATGTAAACCTCAGAAGTTAATAGTATTCCATGAAAATTTCAATAAAAAACTACAAAGGATGACATGTGTTTTATTTTCGATGTTGGTAATGACATTAAGATTGGATGTCAGATTAATGTGGTACACCTAGCACCTAACCCCACATCTCTCATCCATGACTATGTTAAGAGTTTTCCTATCAACACCTAAAAGAGTCATCTATTGTGATTCTCATATTGGGATAAAACTGTCATTGTATCCATTTCTTAGATATTTGGAATATTTATGACCCTATTTTCCACTTCATTGTGTTGAGAGAGACGAGAGCTCAACTCACAATAGTTGCAGGCTAAAGTGCATCCCCTTTCACCCTTATTTTTTCTCATGTAGATAACCCATCTCTCCCTGTCCCTTATCAGCCTATGTAGCATCACTCCATGTCAGTGTACATCTCGTCATGGCATTTGCAGACTACACATGATGCCTTTGTTCACAGAGCATTGATGCCTCAAGGTTATATATTTTTTCTTTCCCAAGATGATCAGCTCGAGTGAGGGTGTCATGACTTTGGCTTAGGGTCAATTATTAGAGAAAATTCATAACTCCTCTCATCCTTCTGTGACCAAATAAATCCTCCCAGATCTAGGAAGAGCGTATACAACCAAACCTTCTCAAGGGTTGAAGTATGGAAGAGGAGGAGAGATTTCATATTATCCTATCATGGTGGAGAATTGTCACTAAGAGACCTTTCCTAGTTACATAAATGAGCCCAATCTATGTGAGTCAAGGAAGGGTAAGATCGAGAAGCTGGAGAGGAATACTTTTCTTACAAGGCGATTTTACTTTCTCTGATATACATTTATATAGATTGTGTATGTTTTAACCCCGTATAGAAATTACCTGCATACAAATTCTAAAACATAGAAAATAAACAATGCGAGAGCATAACACATAAAACACATATGCACAGAGATTTTCCCCTGGATCCCAAAACTGGGACTAGTAGCTTGATTTTTCATTATGTTCCTTTCAATGTTACAATACATGTTTATACATGCTGAAGCATCCAATACCATGGACCAAAAAATCATGCACAAAACCATAGGTAGGTCTGCCTAACCTAATATAGGGTCCAAAAATAAAATTTCCCGGGGTGCTGCCCCAAACCCCATAGGTTGGGGTTATCTACACCCCTCAAACCCCCTGTGACCCCCCCCCCCCCAACTACGCAATCAGCACAATTGAACGGGGGGCCCGCCCCTTTCTAACCCCCTGGGTTAACTACGTGGGCTAGTCATGGAAAGAATATAACACAACCCAACAGATTATTATGAATTGATTCTCTTATGTAAAATTATTTTCCTTTTATTAGGGGCAAAGAATTTTCCTTGTTTGTCTATGATTGTAGTATGCACGTAGGTGACAGATTACAAGTGTTGTTGCAAGATCTCTGGATGAAGAGAAATATTTTTGGCAGTTGAATCAAGTCAATAGTCTACACGAGCAGGTGAGGGAAACTAGGTGCATATTCGATTCCTTCATTTGTTTATATTATATGTGAGAGGTCATGTGCCTAGAGATCTGGGGAGACTTGTTTAGCATTCTAGATACTAATGTTATATCTATGGGACAATAGTTCCTTTGCTCTAGTGTAAAAAGTGTGCAAATAAAGGCACACAGAATTCATATCAGATATATCTCCTCCATCCTATCTGATTAAGAAACACATCCTCGATGCATATCAATTTTACATACCTGGAAGACTGCCCGATCAATTGTGTGTAGGACTACTTCATCTCATATCCATTTTTGTGGAATTTGGTCAGAAAGAGAGACTGTATGTATCAAGAAATCTGGTGCATTTGTCATTATTAACTGCTTGAATAAGGTTTATAAATTCCTCTTCAAACTCTCTCTCTCAAAGATCTTGGTTCATGTGGAGACTAATTGTAAGTCACTATGTGGTGGTTTGTAAAGGAAGATGCTTATCTCCTTCACTATACTAAGGTAGGCCACATAATAGAAAAAAATTCCCCTCATTTTTCTTACTTTGGTCACCAGTTTTCCTATCCTCAATGGCTTTCATGACCTACTGCAATCCTGGTTTTAACAATCACAAACAATAAGATTAAAATACTTATGGTCTCACTCTTAGAAGATCTCCAGTTGATAAATCATTCAGGTTGTTCAGTAATAGCAATAGATGTGAGCTGCAAATGAATTTGACTTTGAGCTAGATGGACCTTCCACTTGCCTCATAGGATTTGAGGATGGATAACTTCTATTATTTATGTTAATAACCCATCCTGCTTATCTACATCCAAGTTTTGAATCTAGACTTATAGTGGATATGTTGGTTCTCACATAGGATTCGAAGCAGTGTTGCAACATTCGTGAATTATGTTGCGAATTCTCATTTCAACACACAACAAACTTAGCATCATGATCTTCTACTTGGCTAAACTAGTCATTGCATCCATTATTTACACATCAAGAAGACTTACATGATTCATATCAAATCCATCTCCTTTAACTGACCTAGTCAGGAAACAGATTCTTGATACAGAACAACTTTAGATACCTGGAACACTGCCTAAAAAATTGTGCATATCAATTTTGTAAATTCATACCCAGAAATATCCTTGCACATGCATGATAAGGAAACGTTTCCTGAGTCATCTTTTTCTCTCTCTCTTGTTTACGGTTGTGATCTAGGCGATGTCCACAATAATTGCAAGTATTAGTAATGCATTGTTATATCTTGTGATTATAATTCTATTTGAAATTAGTACTCCTACTAATTGTGAGTGTGAGTAACAACTATGAGATAGAGGTGGTTTATAAGGCACTACCTGCACTAGGTTTTCCAATCTAGCAAAAGGATTTGGGGGGGAAATCCTAGGGTTGATGTAATAGTATCCTCTCTTAGTCTAGTACTAACATCACATGGAGTCTCGGTGGCGTATCTTGTAGGACCACCTTGGAGTTTGGTCGTTATCTATGTTGATGCTCATCCCCTCTCTAAGGAAAGTAAAACACTAGTTTTTACCCCAGATAAAAATTTCTTGATTAATATAAAATAGTTTCCCAAATGATATGCATTTCATTTAATATAGAGATGGTAAGTGGATGCAAAGAAACCCTCTTGGGAGGATGCAGATAATTTATTATCCATGGTATCCAAGTTACTAGTGAAAACAAAAGGTTTGACTCTTCCACGGTAATGAGGAAGCAAAGGCAAATACAAATGCACATATCATAGGAAATGGATGTATCGAGTTGTACGAAAAAAGAAGTGATATGTATGTAGCGAATTTACTTTCCTTCGGGGTCACAAGATTTGGATTCTAAGATTTGTCTTCATGTTCTGTATTATGGATTGAAGACGACTCTATTTTTGTTTCACTCTCTGCAATCAACAAAATTAGTTTTATAGATATCAATCTAGGATCTTATGTGTCGTGACAGACATTAAATTTCACAATTATTTAAAATGACATATTTTGGCATTGGATCGCTCCAATAAATTCAAAATGAAGTCTTTCATCAATGGTAAAGAAAAAAAAGCTCTATTGCATAGGATTTCGCAGCAAATTTAAAGGAAAATTTTAAATAACTAAACAAATAAAATAACATGAATTTGTAGAAGCAGAACCGTTTATCCCAAAATCCTGCTTAAAATCCGCCTTATTTTCCATTAGCACCCACTCTGCATTAGTGGCTGCGAAATGAAGTGTTGTTCCAAACAATAAGCATCATCCAATTAAGAAATAAACCCCAATATGATCTACAATCCTCCTTTAAAATAAAAACCTGAGACATGAAAATATAAATTCTTCCACAACATCGACTAACTGATGGTGCTACTTGATAGAAATTCAAACCTCCAACCTCACAGCACAACCCACATCACTTGTTTTGGCATTGAAAACGAACGAGGACTCCATAGATATGCCACAGTGAAATGTCAATATGTATTCAAATGGCAATGACATATAAAATTGTATGAAAGGAGATATATTTACATGGTGATATTCATAGATAGGATATTTATGAAATATTCTCTCGGTTCAAATTTGAATAAAGTAGTTCATCGGGTATCGTTTCATGATAACAAAATTTGATAAAATGGACTATCCTCAGAAGAAAACTAACTGTCACAACAATTCCAATGTGAGAAGTAGCACACTTAACTTATAACATATGTATAAATCTTCTCCTAAAACCACAAAGAAATCAATTTCAGTTCATTGCCGTCTACACCCATCTGTGGCATGTGTATCTAAAGAGTTTCCATTCTACACAAAATAATAATATCCTTATTAAACAACTTCTATGATTTCTATTAGCAAACCAACCAACTACAAAAAGCTTTTGCAAACTTAGAATGACTAGTATTTCTTTGCATAAGGTCATACAGATTTGACAGAGTTCACAAACGAATAAGGTAAATTGAATTAACAAAATCGACGACAACAATTTCAAGTAGATCACCAACCATTCATGCATTAGAAATTTCTCATCGAAAATAAGACTTATTTCATGGAATTTGATGTATATTTTCAAGGTATACAAGTCTGATATGCCTGATCCAAAGAACATAAAAATTGTTGATCTCAACATTAACCTAACTAGACCTGCTAATCTAACCAAACAATAATCCCAGTTCACTACTCATTATACCCTAATTGCTATAGGTTGGAAGAACCAAAATTGATCCAGGTGGATGTAGGTGGCCACCCACCTATCCCATTTGGACCCCCACAACTGTCTCTTTCAATCTTTTCAGTTTCCTAAATTGTAGCACAATTTACTATTTTTAGTAGTTTTTCGGGTCCTAAACTTTCAGGGCCGTTTTGAGGCCCTAAATGACGTGTTTTGGGAAATCTAGGGGCAACATGGGTCCATGGACCGATGTTGCCCTTCCCAAAGTGGTAGTTCTCGGATAGATCTTTCTAACGAGCTATCATACGCGTCAAGCGGAGATCGTATGCCAAAGTTACGACCCTGGGAAATTGATGTACCAATTTACCCAAAATGGGGCCCAAAATTTGGCGTTTCATCTTCTAGGGTTAGGTTTTGGAATGCGAAGGGTTTTCCATTGTTTCTCAACAATAAATATGCCTTCCAGCCTCATTGTAAGATAGTTCGGAACAGTTCAGAGGCATGTAGCCACCACATCTCTTCTCAGAGATAAGCTACCATCGCCCTAGCTGGTTTATTTCCATTTCTGGTTGTAAGCATAATTCGGTATTTTCCATTAATGAAATGAAGCATTATTTCCACTGCATCTTTGTGTATATGGTTATCTCTGTATTTTATTGTGTTCCTGTTTAAATCTGGATCAGTGGTATCAGAGCGG
>APFE031052711.1:9077-21461 GCA_000404065.3 Pinus taeda
GATCTGCAATGTTTTGTGCAGATGCAGTGATGGAGGAGGAGTCATGACATGTAATAAATAATGCACCACTAGAAGAAACACCAAGAACATTTATCAAATGTTGGTTTCTAATATTTGTCCACCCATCTGATACAATGGATACCCCAGAATCTACCCACTCATTTGTAAAACGTGTTAAAGCTCTTTGAACCTTAGCTTTTTCTCTTTCTAATAACACTGTTCTAGCTTTCTCATAGTTGGGGGCCTTGTATCCTTTTGGGGCTTCATTGATGGCCTTTACCATTTTATGCCAATAGGGAGAGCGAAGCACATTGAATGGTACACCGCAAGCACAAAGAAAACGGACTATCTTTCCATCCACATCATCCCTCCCAGCAACATTAAGGAAATCCCCTATTGTTCTTCTACCTCCAGAGCTTGCAGAAGTACCATGAGGAGATGAGGAACTACCAAATTTAGAGGTTGCACTTGATTCAGAATGAGTTTTTTGTTTCTTGTTTTTTTGTTGTGCAGCCATCTCTATTTGGATGTATTTTCTTCTTTGTTCAGTTGAAATGTTTGGGCAAATTTGTACCCCCACAGGACCCTTTTTTTCATCACTGTCCATAACCCCACAAAGATGCCTCCTCAAACGGGTATAGAAACCACAATATGGTTTTCCTCCATGACAATCATGAGGGCACACAAATTTGTAAGATCCACCACCCTTTCCCCCATGAAGTTTGGTCACATAGTTCCACAAGGGTGTTGATGTAGCTTTTCCATCTTGTGTTTCATTGTCTCCTTCAAGTTCATCCCCTTCCTCTTCAAACCCTTCCTCCTCATCATACATTGGGTCACTCATATTGGGACCATCACCACTATCCTCTTCTATTTCTTCCCTTCTATTCATATTCACCTTTGCCATCATTAAAACCAAGAGTGGAATGATACATAGAAGCCAAAAGAACACCATCTTGGAATATGGATATAGGTGGTGGACAACCTGTAAATAAAGGAGCAAGTAGAAACAATGGGAAAGAGTAGGAGAGGGAGGAGAAAAATACAAAAAAATTGTCAAAAAAATAAGGGAGTTTGGGGTTTGAACTTACCTCTTTAGCTCTTGTAGATGAAGTCCTCCAAGCTCTTGCTCCAAGCTCCTTCTCCTTCTCCTAGCTCCTCCTTCTTCACTCCTCCAAGCTCTCCTCTCTTCTCCTCTCTTCTCTTCTCCTCTCCTCTTTTCTCTTCTCCTCTCCTCTCTTCTCTTCTCAAACTCTCATAAACTCAAAGTGAGAAAATGAGGAATGAATGGGGGCTTTATGCTTTTCATTCTCACCTTAACCTCACCCTAACCCACCCCCTTAATGCTTAGTTAACATAACTTAAGAAAAAAATTAAAAAAAATGTGACTTTTTTACCTTGGCGCGGGCTGTTTGGGCGGAAGCATACGGAATCGTGCGTGAAGTGTCCGCTTCCCTCCCCGAAGCGGCCCGCTTCGGAGGCCCGAAGCGCCACCCGAAGCGCGCTTCGGTGGCTTGGAATCGCCGCTTCCGGCCGGCGCTTCAAAAATTCCAGGAAACGGCAAAATTTCAGGAAGCGCCGCCACCTAATTCGGAAGCGCCGCTTCGGACGAAGCTTCCTAGGCGCTTCCGTACGGGACGCGCTTCGGAGCTTTGATCCGTGGGGGGGGCCGCACTTCGTGCAACACTGATACAAACAGCAACACCTTTTTTATCCAATTGATAAATTTCAAACAAAAAGATTCAATGGTGGAGCACATTGAGGACTTCCAAAAATTGAATATAAGGGTAAAAAATATTCCAAAGGAGCATAGGATTGATGTGTTCATAGGGACTTTAAAGGATAACATCCAACATGAGATTCGCCTTTGGGAACTTGATTCATTGGAGAAAGCAGTCAGGTTGGCAAGAAAAATGGAAAGCAAAATTATGGCAACAAGGGAGGCTACCACTCACAACTATAAAGATGGAAGTGTTGTTGCCCCTAGCCTTCCACAACCTACAAGGTTGACAGTGACACCACAACAATTGGAAGAAAAAATAGCAAAAGGGCTTTGTTATAGTTGTGATAGCAAATACACCTAAGGTCATAAGTGTGCCGAAAAGAAATTATTTTACATAGATTGTGAAGAAGAGAAAGAAAAGGAACAAGAAACATCAAAAGAAGAGGATACACAGCAAGAACAAACCCTAGAGAAAAGAGAAATGAATGCGACCATATCTTGTAATGCATTGGTCGGAATTACCACTCCTCAAACTATCAAGATAGAAGGACATATCAAGAAGAAAAAGGTAATGGTGTTAATTGATTCGGGCAATACCCATAATTTTATTCACTGTAAGATAGGTAAGGAATTGAATTGCTTCTTATATCTAGCACCAGAGTGTCAAGTGATGGTTGCAAATGGAGGAACCATAAATTGCTCTGGAAAGTGCCATAATATCAAGCTATCCATGGGAGAATATGTGTTAAATAGTCCAATGCTTTCCATCCCAATGGGTGGTGTTGATGTTGTACTAGGAGTCCAATGGCTACAATCTTTGGGTATGATAGATTTTAATTTTCAAGAACTTTTCTTGAAATTTTTTTCGGAAGGAAAGAAAGTTGAATTAAGGGGTGTCACAAGGAAACCGAGAAAGATAATCAGCTCTAATGGCATGACAAAGCTTCTAAAGAAAGAACAACAAGGCATAATTGCACAATTATGTTCGCTTGAGGTTCCCACATTGGAATCATCTATCTCTCCAAATCTCCAAAAAGCCTTCGATAATAATTCCAGGGTATTTGAGACTCCCAAAGGCCTCCCACCTATTCTTGATCATGATCAGGGTATTCATTTGATTCTAGGAAGTGTTTCTCCAAACATTAGGCCTTACAGATATCCCTATGCCCAAAAGAGTGAAATTGAATGTATGGTTGCAGAAATGTTAGGTTGGTATAATTCAACCTAGTCAGAGTTCTTTCTCTACTCCAGTAGTATTGGTGCACAAAAAGGATGGATCATAGTGCATGTGTTCGGATTATAGGGAGCTCAACAAGCTCACTATTAAAGATAAATTTCCCATTCCTGTCATTGATGAATTGTTGGATGAATTGCATGGAGCAATTTACTTCACCAAGTTAGACCTTCGTTCAGGATATCATCAAATCAAACTAAAGACTGAAGACATTTCGAAAACAGCATTTGAACTCATGAGGGTCATTATGAATTTTTGGTCATGCCTTTCGAGCTTACTACTGCACATTCTACATTTCCAGGTTTGATGAATTACATTTTCAAACCCTTCCTTAGAAAATCTGTGTTAGTATTTTTTTATGATATCCTAATCTACAACAAGTCTTGGAAGGATCATGTTCAGCATGTTGATAGAGCGCACAAACTATTCGAGGAGAAACAATTATATGCAAAAACCTCCAAATGTTTCTTTGGAGTACAAGAGGTGGAATATTTGAGTCATATTGTATCTCATGAAGGTGTTAAGGTAGACCCTAGCAAAATTGAAGCCATTAAGGAATGGACAATCCCCACTTTCATAAAGCATTTGCGAGGATTTCTTGGGTTGGTAGGGTATTATCGCAAGTTTGTTAAGAATTATGGGAGAATAGCCGCACCTCTAACAACATTACTGAAGAAAGATGCATTTTCTTGGACTCCAAAAACAACGAAGGCCTTTGAACATCTTAAAGAGGCAATGTGCCATGCTCAAGTCTTAGCTACGCCAGAGTTCACAAAAACCTTTATTGTGGAATGTGATGCCTCAGGAAATGGAATTGGTGTTGTTTTAATGCAAGAAGAAAGACCTATTGCTTTCAAAACTCATCCAATCAAAGGAAAATATTTACACAAAGCTATTTATGAGAAGGAAATGTTGGCAATACTACATGCACTTAAGAAATGGCGACCTTACTTAATGGGAAGACACTTCAAGGTAGAAACATATCATGATAGTCTTGAATACTTTTTAGAACACAGATTATCCTCAGAAGAGCAGCAAAAATGGGTCACAACGATATTGGGTTATGACTTTGAAATCATCTACAAAAAAGGGAAGTAAAATGTTGTTGCAAATGCACTCTCAAGAAAGGATGAGGATGTGGAAGCATTGCTTTGTGTCATTTGTATTATCCAACCAGATTGGATAAATGAAGCAAGGAATGAATGGAAGAATGACGAAGAAGTGTGGGCACTCATTCAAAAGTTGTAGCAGGATCCCAGTACATCTAATACAATTAGCTGGGAAAATGATTCCTCCCAGTACATCTAATACAATTAGCTGGGAAAATGATTCCTTATGGTACAAAGATCGCTTATACCTTTGTAAGAATTCCCAACCCAAACAAAAGATTCTTCTGGAATTGCACACATCTCCCTTAGGAGAGCATTCGGGATTTTTAAAAACTTACCACATGGTTAAGAAGGAATTTTTTTGGGATGGCCTTAAATCTGATATTCAAAATTTTGTGGCAAACAACAAAATAAAGTTGAGACAATTAAAACCCCCAATTTATTACAAACTTTATCCATTCCAAGTCAACGTTGGGAGGAGGTTTCAATGGATTTTATCACAAATCTACCCAAGTCCAAAGGAAAGAGTGTCATCATGGTCGTAGTGGATAAAGTTACCAAGTATGCACACTTTTGTGCATTATCTCATCCATTTAAAGCTAGTACAGTTGCTACTGCATTTATGGAAACAATTCAAAAACTACATGGAAACCCAAAGACTATTGTAAGTGACAGAGATCTTATTTTCACTAGAAATTTTTTGACAATTATTTTCTTGTCTGGGTACTCAGTTAGCTCATAGTTCATCTTATCATCCTCAATCTGATGGGCAAATTGAGATAGTGAACAAATGTTTGGAAGGATATCTTCGTTGCTTGGTATCTGATAAACAAATTCAATGGGTCAAATGGTTGCCTCTCGCTGAATGGTGGTATAACGCTTCCTTCCATACTGCAACAAAAATGACCCCATTTATGGTGCTTTATGGATATCATCCACTGTCCATCACATCATATTTAAGAGAAAATTCTAAGGTTCAAGCAATGGAAGATCACCTCGAGCATCAACAAAAGGTTCTCCAACTCTTAAAGGATAACCTCACTTTGGCACAGAATAGGTTGAAACAACACACAGATCAACATCGCTGCGAAAGAGGTTTTGATGTAGGTGACTGGGTATTTCTATTGCTATAACCATACAAACAAATGTCTCTCAAGCAAGTTAAGAAGGATAATAAATTATCACCGAAGTATTATGGTCCGTACAAGGTGTTGCAAAAGATTGGTACTATGGCATACAAATTGGAACTTCCTGCATCTTCTCGAGTGCACCCAGTTTTCCATGTTTCATGCTTAAAAAAGTTTATAGGTGACAAGCTCCCAGTTCAAACAATATTACCAGAACTTGACGAGGAAGGAAAAATCATATTGGAACCTGAAGCAATCACAGAAACATGAACCCGACAACTACGAAATCAATCAATTTTAGAGTATCTCTCCAAGTGGAAGAACTTACCCGCTGAAGATTCCACACGGAAGGATGAGAATTTTATACAAAATTTTGAGGACAACACTTTTTTGAAGGAGATGGGCATGTTAGTTCCCTATAATACTAGTGTATTCCCTTATTATTATTGTCATTGTACCCCTTATTGTTATTGTTGTGCCCATGTTGTCCCCATATTGTTATTATTGCGCCCCATAGAAGCCCACTATTGTTATTGTTGTGCCCTTACATTATTATTGTTATGTCAGCTCTAATTATATTGTGACCCCTTAGACTCCTATATATAGAAAGGAGGCCTTTTCATTTGTATCATTCAAGGATTGTTCATCTGTGTAATGTAAAAGAGGTTGCCCCCTCGAAGAGAATACGTTTAAGTCATTGATCTATCTCTTTCTTCTATTTTGTGAGCTGGTTGCATAACAGCAATTCTCTGCCTGCAAACACACATCTTCATGTTCCATTCGTGTTTCTGCCATCCACATCCGCGATGCTGCCTGCCACCAACCACGCCATTGTTCTAGGCTCGGTCTGCGATTCACCATTGATCGTAACCACCATTGTTTCTATTAATCCTCTACCGTCACTGTAACCCTTGTCATATTGTTGTCTGCATTGTTCCTCTACCGCTGTTGTGTGCTCGTTGATGACCATTTCTCATTCCTACCCGAGTTATCGTTAACTTAATTGCTAAGTCGCTTCCAATGTGTCCATTCTACCGCTCCTCACCATACTCCATCCACTGTCGTCCAACACTATTATCCCACTTACCGTGTCCTCTCTGCCTGTCCGCTATCTGCACTCAGTTCAGACCTTGCCCCCGCATATTTGCTCTGTCATCGAGCCACCGATTCATTCACTTACAAAGCATCACGTCATTCGATTCCACCGACTCATAAAATTCATTGTTATCCACATTATTCTTGTGTTACATATATATATATATATATATATATATATATATATATTAATATTTATGTATATATATAATTTATAAATTATGTTATATATAATTATAAATCATATATATATTAACTTAAAATATATATATATTATATATATATATATATAATATTATATATATATAGTTAAAAAAAAATAGGATCAAGTTAAGAAAAAGAGTTAAGTTAGATAAGTATTCTCCACCTCATACACACTCGATGGTTGCATCAATGTCGATGGTCGATTTCAATAAAAAATTGATAGACCTTGAGGCTAAGGTGACCGAACATGGCGAAAAAATCGCACTCCAAGACACAACAAAGAGTATTAATAGAAAGTCAGCTTGAGCAGAATAAGAATGAATTTAAAAAGGATCAAACAGACCTTGCAAGTAAGGTAGATCAAGCAATGGTGATGTTGACCTATATTTGTGACAAGATGAAGATTACACCCGAACAAATACCCCAGAATAATGAGGCTACTTAACATCTCAATTCTCTAGATTCGTCAAACTTGTCAGGCTCACATGAAAAGCCCGAGTCTCCAAAGACATCCTCCACACCTAATCAAAAAAATAGTAACACAAATTTTCAAAAAAGGCAGAGCAAAACGATAGCGACCAATCAACAAAGAGCAAAACTTGAGCTATCGAAATTTGACGGTAACAAAAAATGCATAAAGCAGAAGAATATATCGAGATTTATGGCATTGACAATGATGACGAAAAGATCAAGCATGCTTCCATGCAAATGGAAGGCAAAGCATATAATTGGTATATGTGGTGGAAAAAGACGACACTTGCCATCATTTGGAGGAAATTCAAAAATGTGTTCTTTAAAAGGTTCCAAGATGTCAAGGAAGAAGAATTCTTCACAGCTCTCACCAGATTACAACAAAAAGATGTGGACAAACACACTCGAGAATGGGAAACCTTAGCTACGTGAGTACCTGGATTATCATAAACTCGTCTCATTCAGTCATACACCACGGGACTTAAACCCCATCTGCAGACTAAACTCGAGCTTCATAAACATCACTTATATAGAGGTAGCCAGAGTCCGGGCATAAGGCAAAAGCAACTGAAAAGAAACATGAAAAAATACAGCGGTCGAAGGTTGAAAGAGTATATTCAAGACGAAGATTTTCCCAAGCTATGAATACGGATAACACAATATGTTCCACCACATCTTCATGAAGGAGAAAAGACTAACTTGGAAATGCAAAGAATGAAAGAAGGCAAGTGCAAAAGTTGTGGCAAAAAATGGGACCCTAAACATAGGTGTGCTAAAGGAAAAGAAACCAAGAACTTGTATAAATGTGAAGCAACTAATGATTCAAATAGTGATGAATCAAACGTAGAAGAAATTGAAAATTCCCCACAATTTTCTCCAAAACCAGATGATGAGAGCATTCCGCAAGTATCATTATCAACTATGACAGATATCTCACAGCCCCAGACATTAAAATTAAAAGGACATGTCAAGTAGAACAATGTAATGGTTCTGATTGATACCGGTAGCACCCACAATTTTTTGGACTCAACCATGGCGAAGAGACTCAACATTTTCACATTTCCTATGCCCAACATGAAGGTTATGGTAGCTAACAGTAAGAAAATTGAAAAGGTAGGGAAATGCCATAAAGTCAAATTGCAAATTCAAGACTTTAATCTAGAATCTTCGTTCTACACTGTACCATTAGGAGGAGTGGATGTGGTCTTAGGTATCCAATGGCTACAAACCCTAAGCACTTACTCTGCTAATCATCAAAAACAATTTATAAAATTTAAATGGGAAGGGCAGAAATACAAGTTATATGGGTTCCAACCACGTGAGAACCAAATTGTATCATCATCCCAAATGATGAAAATGATTCAGAAGGGAGCACAACTTATGTAGTACAGTACTATAGTGTCATCAACTAGAAATGTTAACTTCGAGTCAGGTCGACGAAGAAGCACTAGAAGTCCAAGAGCTAATTCAAAAGCATGAAAAAGTATTCCAAGACCTTCTAATGAAGATGCCTCCTAAAAGAGAAATCGAGCATACAATAGAGGTCAAAACAAGTTCAAATCCCATCAACATCAAACTATATCAATATCCACATCATCAAAAAACTGAAATTGAGAGATTAGTCCAAGATCTTTTAAAGTGCAGCGTCATCACAAAAAGTAAAAGTCTGTAAGTTGCTCCAGTTGTATTAGTTCAAAAGAAAGATGGATCGTTCAAATTATGCATTGATTATCGAGGACTAAACAAAATAACAATTAAAAACAAATTTCTAATTCCTTTTATCGATGAAATGTTGGATGAACTACATGTCGCTAAATACTTCTCAAAATTGGACCTAAGGTCAAGATATTACCAAATCAGGATAAGGTTGGAAGACGTAGCAAAAACCGCGTTCCGAACACATGAAGGTCATTACGAGTTTAAAGTAATGCCTTTTGGTTTAACCAATGCACCAACAACATTCCAAGCTACTATGAACGAGTTATTCCGTCCATATCTAAGAAATTTTGTGTTAGTATTCTTTGATGACATTCTAGTTTATAGTAAAACATGGAAGGAGCACCTACAACATTTGGAACAAGTTCTTACTGTATTAAAAAAACATCAGTTCTATGCCAAGAAGTCCAAATGCACTTTTGGGAAGAAAGAAGTAGAATATCTCGGGCATATAATATTTAAGGAAGGAGTAAAAGTAGGTCCTAATAAGATCAAGGCTATAAGGGAATGGCCCAAACTAGTTAATATCACCAAGATAAGAGGATTCTTAAGATTGATCGGGTATTATCAAAGATTTATTAAAAACTATGCCCATATAACCGCACCCCTATCAAACCTTCTAAAAAAGAACTCATTTCGATGGAATGATGAAGCAGAAAAGTGTTTTGAAGACTTGAACTAAGTTATGTCTAATGCCCCTGAATTGGCAACTCCAGACTTCTCAAAACTATTTGTAATTGAATGTGATGCTTCGGGTTTTGGCATAGGAGCAGTGCTAATACAGGATGGGCACCCAATCGCGTTTGAAAGCAAGAAGCTTAATCAGCAAGAACGTCTCAAGTCCACATACAACAAGGAAATGCTTGTGATTATGCACCCATTAGCCAAATGGAGACAATATCTCCTGGGAAGTAAGTTCTTAATACGAACAGATCATAACAGTCTTCAGCATCTCCTCCAGCAAAAAATGTTATCTATAGAACAACAAAAATGGATAGAAAAGGTCACTACCTTTGACATGGATATATTACATAAGAAAGGGAAAGATAATGTAGTAATTGATGGCATGTCGAGAAAAGACGTAGAACCATCATTACTTGCAATTTCAGTCATTGTTCCTAAATGGCTTAATGAGATTCGAAGTGAATATGCAAAAGACCCAAAAACAAGTGCTATAATCAATAATCCTCCTCAGAATTCAATATTTGAATGGAAGAACAATATTCTATGGTACAAGGGAAGAATTTATCTGAATGCAGATTCCAAAATTAAAGTCAAGATTCTCAAAGAATCACATGATTCACTGTTAGCCGGACATGTAGGATTTTTTAAAACCTACCATAACGCACACCAGTCATTCTTTTGGAACAGAATGAGTAATGATATTCAAAAATATGTAGTAGAATGCGATAAATGTCAGAGGAATAAAAACAAAAATATTATGACACCTAGACTACTTCATCCCTTAAACATCCCGAATCAAAAATGGGAGGAAATATTAATGGACTTTATTGAAGGTTTACCTGTGTCTGATGGTAAGGATTAAATTCGTGTAGTAGTCGACAAACTCACCAAGTATGCTCACTTTATTGCAATGAAGAGATCAGACTTAGCAAAACCAATCGCTGAGATATTTTGCAAAAATGTTTACAAAGTAAATGGATTTCCCAAGGTCATTGTGAGCGATAGAGATGACAAATTTAAGGGTAATTTTTGGAAAGAATTCTTCAAACATATAAGAACCTACTAGTTCAGCTTACCATCCTCAAACGGATGGCCAAAGTTCAAACAGAGGTTGTCAATAAATGTTTAGAAGCCTACTTACGTTGTTATGCCTCAGACAAACAAAATAAGTGGGTTCAGTGGTTATATCTCGTTGAATGGTGGTACAATTCCACTTAGCACACGCCAGCGAAAATGACTCCATTTCAAGCTTTATACAATTATGAACCTCCAAAATGGAAGGACTTTGATATCATTGAGACTGAACTTCAACTATCAAAAACCGGTTAGAAGAAACTCAAAAAGTCATCCAAACTCTTAAAGAAAATCTACATAATGCAAGAGATCGTATGAAGTAGCAAGGTGACCGAAATATAACGAAGAGGGAATTTGAAGTTAGAGAATGATGTTGACACCTAATCTTCATGATTGGGGGAATTTTATGTAAATAATTAAATTAGGAATGTGAACAGTCATCGGGAGATGAACTGAACAATCACTCACTATTGTATATAACAATGACCTACCTATGGAATAATATACGAATCAGTTGTTTGTTTTGTGGAGTTACTGCCTGGCCTGACATGGTATCAGAGCCAGCTCCTTGTTTTAGCTATTATGCTCCTGTAACTCCTCTGTCCTGGCCTCTGCCTCTGCCTTATTCCCTTCTGTTTTGAAATAACCTGCCTCTGCCAGCACTGCACATCTGTCCATAGTGTCAATTTTTTATAGCACTGCCATTTCCTGTTTAAGCGCTGAGACCTGACGGTGCCATTACAGAGATACGCCACCATAGATGAAGGTCCAGCTCCTGGTATGCAGTATTGAATCGTATTAACGCTTGGAATCATGTTTTGAATGCGTTTTCATTTGAACACTGTCCATAACAGTTGAATGCGGTTTTGAACATTAACGCTGTTGAATGGTATGCGTATGGTTCGAAGTTGAATGTGTTATGTTCGAAGTTTGAATGCGTATGGTTCGAAGTTGAATGCGTTTGGTAACACTGTCTAGTGGTATCAACGTTTGGTTTATTGAATGGTATCATGAATGCGTATTATTGAATGGTATCAACAGTTTTATTGAATGGTATCATAAATGCGTATTATTGAATGGTATGCGTAATGTTGTCTAGTGGTATCGACATTTGGTTTATTGAACAGTTTTGAACATTAACGCTATTGAATGGTATGCGTGGGAGACAGATGCGAAAAAGGGGCTCTGTTGAATGCGTTGAAGGGGGTACTGCACTCCGATATACCTGTATTGCTTTAACGCTGAATGGTATATGCCCGTCCAAAATCTATATGTTGAACTGAATTTGAATGCGTTGAATGATGGTATTTAACGTTGTTGAATGATGGTATTAACGTTGTCCCATAACATTTTATTGATTGGTATATATGGAATATGAACTGTTGTGCGCTATATATGAACTTGTTGAAATGTTGTGCGCTAAGGAATATTAACGTTGTTTTTATTGAATGCGTTGAATAGTCCAACGTATATATGGAATATGAACTGTTGTGCACTATATATGAACTTGTTGAAATGTTGTGCGCTGTGGAATATTAACGTTGTTTTATTGAATGCGTTGAATGGTCCAGCGTATATATGGAATATGAACTGAGTTTATAGAATGGTCCAGTTATATGTTGGATATATTATATGAGGATACTTTTATAAACATTGGAGGGATTTTAAGAAAATATAGTGCATAAAGTATTTGAAATCTTTTTGCCCTTGTGAGTACAATTTCACTGTATATCAGCAGAAGTATTTTTTCTATCAGTAGAAGTATTTTTTTCTATTAGCAGAAGTATATTTTTACAGAATGCATTCAATCATCTCTATGGTAGGAATAGTTCTCAATGGCAAGGAGAACTATCTTGATTGGTCCCGGATGATAAAACACACCCTCATCTTCAATGAGTTGTGGAAAGGAGTGTGTGTCGGAGAAGGAGACAATGACCCAGTACAGCC
>APFE031052711.1:49730-74480 GCA_000404065.3 Pinus taeda
TTTTTTTTTTTTAAAATGGTGTGATGGTGAACCCTAAACGACATGTCTCTTGACAACCACAACACGTCCTTCGCACATTAGAGCGCGGTGGATTTCTATCAGACAGTGTTGCGGGGGAGCGCTCCCCCCCTCCTCGATCCCACTCCTAATCCGTGCTCCCTAAAGTTTTTTTCGCTCCCTACCTTTTCGGGAGCGTTTTGCCTTTTTTGTAATTTTTTTTTTTTGTAGTAATGTTCGAAATACATTTTTTTTTTAAAGAAACAAATAATTTTTGAGTGGGGCAGCTTAATGATAAAGTCTAGGCCCTAGTATTGATATGCTATTCATGGTAATGTTAAATTCTTAAAGTAAAAGTGACATTTTCCTTAATTTTCATTTTCATCATTTTACTTAAATTTTTAACATTACCATGAAATGACTCAAGGTGTTTGAGAGTGGTTTCGGCCTCATTGGATTTCATATGGAGAAAGTAGAATTTTAGATTTCATTCAAAATCCAGCAGACTTATTAGTTTTTCAAGATTTCAGGATTGGGGGATTGCAATGTTTCCATTGAATTTTGTCATGTATTAGGGTATGGAATTCGTATTTAATCAAGAGCACCAATCCCTCTAGGTACCTTGATGTTAGTGACATTGGTTGTCGAACTCCTCTATCATGACCCTCCTAAAAATGTACGCATCACTCAAACAAAATCTTGACTTGACATGCTATGCTTGTTCTATCTTATGTTAATGCTTAAAGGGTGATATTAATGACAAAGATCTCTATACAGATACAAAGGTAATGACAAAGATATCTCTGGATAATAATGCTTAGAGGGTGATATTAATGACAAAGATCCTGATTTTCCAACAAGACTAAAAAATTAGACATTTCTCGTGGTGGCAAGAGGGCCAAGCATAAGAAATAGACAATAGATTTACTTCTCTTTTCTAATTTCTAGTAGCTTTTATAACTATTGACTCTTTCATATTTATTATGATATTTTTTTAAACAATATATGACAATTTAAGTTTGAAGTTGGCAATTACAATTCATTAATAATGAATTATGAATATGATGCTTCATGAAAGTTGAAAGTTGTTTCATTTCATTTCATTTTATAGCATTTCGTTTCATGTTAGATATTATTTGTTGTAATGGTTACACTTAGCTTACAAGTACAACTTTGGTGATTAATGATGATTAATGTTATATATTGAATTTTGAAAGCTTGAAACTCTAAGATTGATGAATCATGAGACTCAATATGTTGTATGTTACTATGTTACTAACTTGTGGACGTGGTTGATGAAGATTATAACTTCTAGATGATTGTTGTTATATGGTTCAATCTATGTTTTTTTTTGTTTTTTATATCTAATTCATTATTCTACATGTTTTTGTTGACATATATGTATCAAAATATAAAAAATATATATATTATATCAAAAACGCTCCAGGATTTGCTCCCAAACCGGGAGCTTCTGAAAATGTCGCTCTCGCTCCCCGCTTTCGCTCCCGCTCCCAAGTAACATTGGTATCAGAGAAATTAACTCTGAGAGTACTTTCAGTATTATCACTGCAAGTTATCCCATCATTCGTAGGGACTGTTTGAGGAATATTATTATGAATTACTCCATCATTCTCAGAGACCGTTTGTCGAAGATACACATCAAAATGTACGCCGACTTCAGGAAAAGGCAAAGAACTATAAACTTTTGAATACCTCTGGTCAGTATAATCTGGGAAGAAATTTTCAGTATCCAACATACAAGAATGTGGACGAGCATTTTCTTGATTAAAACTGACAGGCTTAGGAACAAAAGTGGCATTAGAGTCATCATGTAGGAATGTCGAATAGGCCCATGAGGGAAGGATATTCAAATTTAGCTTCAAGGGTTTTCGATACTACTACGAATTCACACCGTTTGACCGGAATTAATACACACATGTTTTTGTTTTGGACATTGAGTTGTGGATAGAGTTTTGACACGTAGTGTGCCAGCAGTGGGCATGAGGAGTTGACTGGGCAACAGATGTAACGACCCTTTATTAGGAAAATATGATCGCTGAAGACATTGTCCTGGTGACCCAACGAAAGTGTGTCGAATAAGATTTGTAGAGCCTTCAACGATTCTATGCTGTGGTTCTCTCCGATAAGCAACGAAAGCGTTAACTCAATAGAGTAGGGAACGTTGGGGGTAATGGCAGATCTAATCACCACCACAGGGTTGATAATCACCACAGCTAGACCGCGTTCATTTTTGTATTGCAGCGCTTCTTGCTTTGCAAGTGTCTTTGCAACCGCATATGCCTTTAACCCGATTGACCATGCTGCTATATGATGGGCTGACGGTTTTCTATCGGGAGATGTCGGCGTGAACAATTTGAATCCTCGGGATCCCTCTTCCATCAGCCGCAAGACGCTTGTGAAGTTATTACTATAAGTGTGACGACGTTTCGTTTCATCTAATGTCACAATTTGTATTTCATTCCGTTTAATATACTCATTATTGGAACTACATCGGTCACTAATATTGTCCGCATCTTCTTCTTTAATGGCGGCTCCAGGTCTTGGAGATGATGACGGCGAATTTTGGCCCTTCCTAACTGAACTTGGAGATGACTGTTGCCAATTTTGGCCCTTCCTAACTCGAACATTCTCATCATTTGGCACAGGAACAGTTAGCGGTTTTCCTAAATTTGGCGCTGTTTGATGTTGATGTTTAGTACGTTTGTTGCCAGTGTGTGTTATTATCTTTGAGTCATCTGAAATGACGTGGACGGTTTTGTGCTCAATTGTGTTTACTAAGGGTAAATTCCCCTTACGTGGCCTTCCACGCCACGTTTTCTGTATTGTTGGCACTTTGGGCACCAGTTTACGTGTTGCCAGGGGTAGGGCTACTGCCTCGGCATTTCTTTTTAAAGGCAGCATGCCTTTAAGGATGCTAGTTGGAATCCAATGTGACCTCTTTGGTGGAGGCTCTAAGTCTGGCTGAGCATTCGGCGGTAAGTGCTTAATAGTACTTGGATGACTACCTAGCCCTTTCTTAGCTTCAAAGTTAGCAACAACATTTTTATAGAGGCAACGTGGAAAGCTAGATGTCATCGAATCTTCTGAGTCAGATGTACCGACACTCCAGACAGTCTTCTTCCCCTGATTTGATCTGTCAAGAGGGGACCAATAGCCACCCAATGATACTGTAGCAATCCAGTGATGATCAATATCTTGAGGTGGAATGCCAAGGTTGCTATTAGAGTTAATAGTTCCAGTGGCATAGTCGTTAGGGCTAGCTGTTCCCATGGCATAGTCATTAGAGTTAACACTTATTGTTGTATAGTCATTAGAGTTAACAATTACTGCTGCATACTCATTAGAGTTAGCAGTTACTGTTGCATACTCATTAGAGTTAACAGTTCTTGTGACATGTTCATTAGAGTTAACCGTTTTTGTCGTATACTCAGTATGAATTGATTCAAGATCTTCCATTATCCCATAAATTATGTAGTTTTTTGCTTCCCTATTAGGTTTAGAATCAGTCTTTTAATCAGAATCTTCAGAATCTTCTACAGCTTCTTCTTCTTCACTTTCATCTTCACTAGATAGACACTCACTGACCTCACTTTGGTTATCCTCACCTTCACTAACCCCTTCCTCTTCAACTGAAATTTCCTTTCGACATGCTTTAATTTTTGCACATGAGTTTTCTAAATGCTGAAATACTTATTGAATACTGATTTGTTCAACATAATCAAGATGTGAATGTAATGGCACATTGTGCGGCGAACTACGTTCAAAGGCCTGCATGATTATATCGTGTGCCATGGCTTTGATACCATTGTAGCATAAAAACTTATGCTGAAGCATGAAAACTTGATAGCTTGTAGACTTGAATGTAAAAATACACATAGGTATTTAATAAATAATTTATTGATATATATAAAATGTATAAGATGATTTGAAAGTTACAATGAGGCCCTGCTTTTATATCTCAACAGAATGGGCATGTCTTTTAGACATGCCTTTTCACTTAATTAAATGACTATTTAACCTAAATAATATTTAATTATTTAATATTTATATTTATTTTATTTATCTAATTGTTATGAATTATATTCATAACTGTGGGGTACTTCTACATATCCAAAAATTGGCCACATGATCTTGTCACAGGTTGCTAGTTCCTCTTCAGCAGAGAGGAACTGGAGTACATACGGCTTCATCCATTCAGTGAAGTGAAACAGATTGGGCTCTAAGAAGGTTGAGGAACTAGTGTATGTTCGTTCAAACCTTCGCCTTTTGTCACACAAGAGAGATAAATACAAATTTGGGGCCACCAAATTATGGGACGTGGAACCAAAGTTGTCTGACTTGGATATGACATTGAATGCCATGTCTCATATGACTTTGTTTGATGCGGAGTCACCAATAGGTGGATCTTCAAGTGGACATGACAACAATGTTCCCACTTGTGGAGAGGTTGTGGAACTTCTTAGTGACAGGAACGAAGACATATTTGATGATATGTAAATGTAATTTATGATGGTGTTTTAACTTTTAAACTTTTTAACAACCATATGAATTATGAATAATGATAGTAGACTGCTAGTCATAGTTCATTTTGTACTTTCTACTATGTAGTATGCATTATTAATTTTGGTGATGATGTTGTAACTTGTCATGTTGATAACTTGATGATTGTAATTTGAAACAAAAACTTGAGAATATGGTGAATCATGAATGTTATAATAATCATTAATGATGATGACAATGCTTATGTTGAATTGATGATGATGAATCATGATAGATCATAGATGATAATTGATTATGTATTTTTAGTCTTTAGATATAATTTAGATTCTAAAATATGAATGTTAATATGGAATTTTTATTATATATATATATATAATATATATATATATAATATATATATATATCATGTGCGTTTCCTTGCCTATCATATACATCTCTCTTCTCTTCTCTATATATATAATATATATATATAAATATATATATAGATATATGTGTCGTTTCCTGCCGTGCCATATCCAGATTTTTTGAAAATTTTCCATATCCATTTCAAACCCTGTATCCGTATCCGTTCCCATATTCATTTCAGTGCAACTTAGCTAAAAAGGCTTGCAACCTTCACTAAAAAGCTTCAAAATTAATTTCAAGCCTCCCGAAAGATTGATTTCCTGCCAAAATTTAATGAAAATCCCCTTAGAAAAACTCATTTTTCTCTGTAGAACAAATCAAAGGGTTAGTTGATTTACATCAAGGAAAATCCAAGCCTCCTATGGCATGTGGCTCAGCTAATTGATGCCAAAGATATGCCTGCGAGGTTACTCAAAGAAAGATTAGAAATTGATAAAATTTAAAAAAAGGAAGCCACAATTTTTTTTTTTTAAATTTCAAAACCCTAAAGACTTTTTCGCTTGGAAGCAGAGATCAGTCTCCAAAATGCTTGCGAACTTGGAGAAAAATAGGCTCAATATTTGCTTGCGGCCCTAAAAAAAGAACTTTTAAAACCCTCAAAAACTTTGATCTATCACTGCAAAACAAGGGTTAGTGCATATGAAATCCAATGGCAAAGAAACAACACCTAAAACCTTTATGACCTAGCAAGAATGGAGGAAAAATGTTTGCTGCTCCTTGAAATGATTAGCAAAAAATTTTGTGAAGCCACAAAAGTGTCCCAAACCCTTGCGGAACAACGAAATAAGGCCTACCAAGCCTGCGACCTCACAATTTTTTATTTTTGGGCTACAATATGAACCAAACCCCAAATTGCGACACTTGAAAATGTGATGTTTTGCTTCAAAACCCCAGCTGTGTGGCTAGGAGGAGATCGACCCGAATAAACTTGCGAATCTGCTTGAAAACCAATGGGATCAAATATTTGCAAGCCAATCTCCAGACCTTGTCTTCAGATCTGCGAAGAGAAAAAAAAAAAGAACCCCACAAATATATACAAGACAAATATAGATACAAAGGGTTAGAGAAAATATTTAAAAGTATTTACAAATAATTTACAAGTCTAATCTATGGGTATGAGGAAACCTCTGCCCATATATAAGATAATATAGCTCTAGAAATAACAGATAGATCATTGAAAGTGCTTTACAATAAGTGAGATAAATTTGTAAATAGATGATCTTGGTAGAATAAAAGACAAGAAACTCCCTTTAAAGATATTCTTAGGATGAGCCTTTGAGAAAACCTGTTATGGATCCGTCGCTTTCACACCGCAAGTAGTTAGTCGGTTCAACTAAAACTTCCCCATGTACTTGAAATTCTATGAAATAAAATTTTCTACACACACACTTGAAAGGTTTGTTAGATCCATTGGAGTTGATTGGTACAGGGAAAAGGAAGTCTAGGGATTCAGCTAAAATCCAGTAGATCTTTCTAATCATCGATGTTTCCTCAACCCAAATAATAGTGCAAAATAATTGTACTCTAGTAAATCCAAAGGCAGATAGAACTAACAATATAAACGTTAACAATATGAAAGTTCTATGCAGAAACTTGAAAGATCCGTGCATAAAACTTAATGTTCTAAGCTGAGACTTGAAAGTATTTTGCAGAAAATTAAATGTTCTGTGCTATTACAATTACTTAGAATGCATATTTCTTCGTCAAAACTTTTCAGATCAATAATTGTAGATAAAACATAAAGATAAGGATCATATGAAGACAGCCAAGCACAAATATGAGACTCTGATATTTAGTTCCAATGACTAGGGAAAAACCCTTCAAGGGGAAAACCCAAATGATTTTTCTTCTATTAGATTTCTTCAATTGTTTAGCAGAGTACAGAGAGAGAGAGAGAGAGAGAGAGAGAGAGAGAATGAATAAAGTCACCAATGTTTGATCAACTTGCAGCTGAAGTGCTCTTGCTTTTTGCTTGAAGATCTCCTCCTTCTCTTGATCAGATCTTGTCCTTCACACTTGTTCCAGCTCTAACCTTGCTGTTGCTCTTCACTTGCTCTCATACTTCTCTTGCACACACTCAACACTTAGTCTCCTTATTGACAATGAACATGCTACTCTCAATTCTTACTTTCTCTTGCTTAAATAGATGAGAAATGAGAGGAATTACAAAATGAATTCATGCTTTGAGCCAACAATAGTAGAATTGAATTCGATGAGGGAGGAGTTACTTGAGGAGAAATGTAACTCATCCCAAGAATAGAGAGAGAAGAGCACTTGTCTTTTGTTAAGTTTAGGTATGTTCTATGCTAGAGCAATTTATTTAAATTTTCACAGTTAGCAATCACATCAACATTACGATAAACTGCAGATAGAACATAAATATAAAACTCAGAAGACAAGCCAAGACAAAAGGACGCAACATGTGGGGCGAGCCAGGGACAAACCCCACAATGTGTGGGGAAACCCTTTGATCAAATCTTCTTTTATCTTCAAAGTTCAGCAGAGAAAGAGAGAGAGAGAGAGTACATTTAGAACAGAAGTCAATACTTTGACTTATCTAGATCTAGCATAGATCATTTCGTATAATGATGAGATCAGTTGAAGACATTCTGCTTCAACTGATTCTCAAGGTGACTCCTTCACCTATCATCGTGCTGCATCTCGTCCATTTGCTGCACCTTACTGTGTAGTTCCATCATGCGCATCATGCATCATCACGCTCTTCATGATCTCATATATCACACAACCCATACATCATGCTGCTACCCATGACCGCGTTATATATGTGCCCAGATCACACATAATGCTGCTGCTCATGATGGTGTTATATATGTGCCCAGATCACACATAATGCTCTTGCTCATGACGGTGTTATATGTGTGCCCAGATTACACATAATGATAATGTCCTTTATTCAACTAAAGTTTATATACATAGAAAATATAATTGTTGTTCATTATATTAGGGCTGCGTATGATTCATAATGAACAGTGTATTTGTATCTTTATGAACAACATATATAATCCATAATGACTTCGTTCCATAATATATATGACTTATATATATTATTCATCACAAACATGACTGCGTTCATAATGAATATGATCCGTATATCACTGCATTGCATTCATTATCAATATAATTGCGTCCTGTGATATCTCTGTTATGATAGCTCTGTAGTACATAGCGTTGAGGCTGTTACTGGACCATTCAAGGGCATCATCTACAAGTGTGCCAAGAGATATATTTAGACTGTGTCCTCAACACATTTCCTAGAATCTTGCTGTTTCATCAATACGTATACCCAAGTTACGCTTTGACTGCGGCTACAGGGCGGATACCCGAGTTTGGTTTTCCCTAATCATACCTTACGCTTTGATGGTAGGCATAATGCGGATCCATATGACTGCGGTTTCATTGCTAGCCTTATGTGACTGCGGTTGTTCCTTTTATGAAAACGGAATATCAGTCTTCTTGAACAGCGTGAATATGACTCTCATGCCCAATGTATGCATTTCCAATACGGCGTTATTACAGCGTTAGGTTAATGCCATGACTACGTGCGTTTTTATGGTCGCTTCAACAATCCCTTGACTACAACATTTTCTTCTGCAGTTTCATGCCTGGACGGTGGCTTCATGCCTTGACTTAATTCAAAGATCACTGGATCTCATACGTTTCCATGCCTTGCGTATAGGGTGTCTATTTACTGCGGATAGGGTATCTCCATTTTCCTGCGCATTCATGACCCAACGTATTTATGACCTGTGTATAAATGTCGTGATCAACATAACTGTGAGTAAGGTATTTTCATGACAGCGTGTAGATGTCTCTTCATAAACATCGTATCTGCATTTTCCATGTTCATACATACAGCCGCATATATATCCCTTGAATGCTGTGCGTATATATATAGATTTCCATGCTGTGCCATTTCAGCGTATATATATATCTTCATGAATTAGGGTATTACGTTGATTGTGTCTGCAGCTAGGGCATTCTTCATTAGTGTATCTCCTTCACCAAAAACCCAAGACGTGGAGAGGAGATCACATGAAGAATGTGTGTGCTAATGACTCCAAATCCTCTCTTATTTATACTAAAGGCGGATGATTGAATAGACATGACGTTTGGGCTTCTAGAGCCTACATAAGAGCTGGTCGGCTTGATAATAATTACATAAACAAAAAAATTCTATCTCCATAATACTTATCGGAATCGGATGATCTTTGGATCAATCCTACACCTCTCGACGAGAGGGATCCAATAAAAATATCAGCTGCCATAAATAAGCTGACCCACATGGAGTTTGGCCCTAGTTGCCAATTTAACATCTTTGTTGAAGAATGTAATTAGGTTCGGTTTTCATATTTGAGTCATTATGAAATGTATTTATCAAAGAATGAAAAACAAAAATTTATTATTATTACAACAACTTATTAAAGCAAGGGTTTCATGCTTGTGTCATCATTTTATAGGTCAAAGTCCCCATTGAGGATTTCTAGGGTTTATATTGAATTAATAGAGTCATTGTCCATTTAATGAGACCCGTGGGCTTTTGAATCATGTAAATAGAGTTATTATTCAATCAAATATGTAATTTGTCACCTCCACCCCAAGTCAGCCCTTGCCCGATGAAGTCGGCCTACAAGAGGACAATTCGACCCACAAAAGAGGCTATATATATAAGTGTAGTTCGATCTATTTGATCAACAACCAACAAGTTCGATACACAAGAAGGAAGTGCAGAAAAGTGCAAAGTTCAAGGAGAAGAAAGAAGGATTGCAAGTCGAAGTTTCTGGGCTATCTCTCTCTCTCTCTTTTATGCGAAGTTACTGGGCTATTTGCTGGGTCGAAGTTCTGTTGCTGGAAGATCTAGATCGAAGTTGCTGGAAGGAAGGGCTGACTTGGTGGTTGGAGGAAGTCTGTGTCTAGGTTGAAGAGTCTTGGACTATCTCGTCTTAAATACTGAAGGAAGAAGTTTGACTAGGTTTTCCCCTATATAGGGGTTTCGCCCTGGCAGAGTGCCTACATCTTGTGTCTCTTGTTCTTGTGATCTTTATTCACCCATAATTTGGTAATTGCTTGATGAAAGATAATATAATAAAGAAGGAACAGAAGCCAACATAATTCACAAGTAATTATCAAGAAAAAGAAATCAAACCCTAATTCTATTAGCATTGATTTCTCAACATGGTACCAGAGCTAAGGTCAAGAAAGATTGGAGATCACTCTGTTGGCTTGAAAGGAAGGGCTACTCCCTCTATGATAAGATACTTGAAAATGGGATTCAATATTGTAGGAAACTGGATCAAAAGAATCATCTACAACTTATTCAATAAGGTCAAAAGCAAAGGGTTTTCGGCTGCATTCACAGGTTCACTCAGTGATGACAATGTATGTATTATTGATGGTGGAGCATCAAGAGACATGACTGGAGATAACAAACAACTTCACACTCTATCAAAGGAACAATCTTCTCATACAGTGGAATTGGGAGACAACAAATGCTATGTTGTTAAAGGCCTGGGATCAACTTCATTGAAGTTGGATAATGGAGCAAAGCTACATCTCAACAATATACTTTATGTTCTAGGTTTGAAAACGAATTTACTTTCATTTTCTTGCTTAGAAGATAAAGGTGATAGAATTTCTTTTGTAGATGGAAAAGTTTTGGCTTGGGGAAAAGATTCAAGCATCGATAAAGCTAGGGTTATTGGAATACGTGAAGGAAGCCTATATAGAGTCATAACACCATCTCCTCAAGCCCTAGTTCAAATGGAAATCAATCCCATTGAACTATGGCATAGAAGATATAGCATTTACATTATAAGGTTATTCCCTATCTCAATCAATTGGTAAATGGCATTGCCAATATCAAAGAAGATCGCGAAGGAATATGCAAGGGATGTGCCTTAGGAAAGAATACAAGGAAGCCATTTACAAGTAGTGAAACAAGGTCTAAAGAAATATTGGACCTTATTCATTAAGATGTGTGTGGGCCTATGTCTGACAAAGCACTTGGAGGTCATCTTTATTATGCAACCTTCATTCATGATCACTCTAGAAAGACATGGATCTATCTACTAAAATCGAAGGACGAAATATTTGAAAAGTTCAAGGAATTTAGGTCTGAAGTAGAGACTTTAACCGAAAGAAGAGTAAAGACTTTAAGATCCGATAATGGTGGAGAATACACTTCAAAAGAAATAATTGCATATTGCAAAAAAGCAAGAATTAAGAGGGAGCTTATTGTTCCCTATAATCCCGAACAGAATGGAGTTACAGAAAAGAAAGATAGAACACTTGAAGAATGTATACGAACAATGATTTTTGATCAAGATATACCAAAATTTATATGGGGATAAGCAACAATGACCGTTGTATATATCCAAAATAGAAGTCCTCATAAAATCCTTGATAATATGACACCTATAGAAGCATTCACAGGAGTTATGGGGACCTAAAATCCTATGACACCAATATCATACAACACAAAATTCCCTTGAAAGAAGATCATAAACCCTTTAAACAAAAATCAAGGAGGATTAATCCAATGCTTATGCCTCTGGTTGAAAAAGAGGTAAAAAGAATGTATGATGCAAAAATCATAGTACCTCTGAGATATTCCAAATGCGTATCCAATTTGGTTCCCACTCGGAAAAATACTGGTGAAATCAGGTTTTGCATGGATTTCAAGAATTTAATTAAAGCCTCTCTAAAAGACAATTACCCTCTGCCCAAGATGGACCACATCCTACAGAAGGTGGTTGGATCTAGCATGATTTCCTTGTTGGACGACTTTTTTGGTTATATAACCAAGTCTTAGTACACCCAGACGATCAAGAGAAGACAACGTTTACTACACCTTGGGGCACTTTCATGTATGTGAAAATGCCTTTTGGTCTAATGAATGCTGGAGAAACTTTTCAGAGAGCCATGGATTTTACTTTTGTTGATGAAATGGGTCATTTCATAGTTATATATCTGGATGACATCACTATTTTTTCGAAAACAGATGAGGAACACTTAAATCACCTGAGAAGAGTTTTTGAAAAATGTCGGAAATTTGGCATTTCCCTCAACCCCAAGAAAACATTATTCGGTTTGCAAGAAGGAAAACTGTTGGGGCACATAATTTCGAAAGAAGGAATCACGATAGATCCCAACAGAATCGAAGCTATACTCAAAATTAATCCCCCAAGGAATATAAAGGAAGTTCAATCTTTTATTGGACAGATAATTTTTCTAAGGAGATTCATTCCGAATTTAGCTGAGCTTTCAAAGAATATAACCAACATGCTAAAAAAATATACTGAGGTGAATTGGAACATGGAAGCTAGACAATCATTTAACAATGTAAAGCAGGGTTTAACTCACGCACTTGTGTTAATTAGTCCAGATTTTACTAAAGATTTCCCAATTTTTTCATTTGCTTCTGAGCACACCATTGTTGCAGTTCTCCTACAAAAGAACAATGAGGGCCATGAACAACCTATTGCTTTCTTCAGCAAAGCTTCGAGAGACGCAACATTGAAATACGACATTATGGAAAAACAAGCTTTTGCCCTGGTAAAGGCCATAAAAGATTTTAGAGTGTATATCTGCATTCACACATCATTGCTTTTGTTCCAAGTGCAGTAGTAAAAGATATACTGACTCAAAATGATCCTGATGGGAAAAGGGGTAAGTGGATTGCTATTATATTAGAATATGATATTGAAATCCGACCCACTAAACTCATCAAAGGTCAATGGTTAGCAAAATTAATGGCAGAATCTAACTTACATGCTTTAAATATAATTTTTCTGGCAATATTTAATGAACTAGATGCGCTGGCGACTCCACTAGTAGCAGAAGCTTTTGCTACCTCTCCCTGGTATGCAGACATTATTTATGTCCTACATAATTTACAAGCTCCTCCTGGTTTAACTAAAACAAAGGCTAGATTTATTAAACTTAAAGCTGTTAAGTTTTGTATTTTGAATGAAAATCTGTATTGGAAAGATGTTGGGGGTGTTTTACTAAACAGTTTGTTGAAAAATGAAGCAGATAAAGTCATGCAAGAGTTCCATGAAGGAGACTGCGGTGGACACTTGTATTGGAAGATTACTGGAAATAAGATTCTAAGGGCAAGTGTTTAATGGCCCACCTTATTTTTTGATATCCAGAAGAAAGTTACTTCATGCCACAAATGCCAAATATTCAAAGGTAAAAAGAAACTTTTTCCTTTACCCTTGAGGACTATATCTGTTGAAACCTCTTTCCAACAATGGGGCCTTGACTTCATAGCAGAAATCCACCTTGCCTCATCTGCCCAACACAAGTGGATTCTGACAGCCACTGGTTACTTTACAAAATGGATAGAAGCCATACCTACTAGACAAGCTTCCGATGCTGTCATCATAAAATTCCTGGAGAACAATATCCTTGCAAGATTTGGATGCCCTAGGAAAATTATTACTGACAATGCTGTAGCTTTCAGGTCAAAAAGGATGGTAGATTTTTGCAACAAATATTAGATAACATTGGGACATTCTACAGCTTATTACCCTCAGGGAAATGGACTAGCAAAATCTTCCAATAAAAGCTTAGTTAACATTATTAAAAAGTTGTTGCAGGACAATAAAAATTCATGGCACAACAAGCTAGTTAATGCCTTGTGGGCAAACATGCTTACTACCAAAAAGTGAATAGGCATGTCTCCATATCAGCTAGTTTATGGGATAGATGCTGTTTTTCCAACTTCGTTGGGAATTCCTGTTTTAAAGATTATGCAAGAATTGGAGGTGGAACCAAATGATTTACAGAGGAGAATAAACCAGACCATTCATTTGCATCAGACAAGAGAAACAGTTCATAACAAAACTTAGTTGATCCATGATAGCATCAAGAAGACATTTGATTGAAGGACTAAAGTTGATGACTTTCAGATCGACAATCATGTTCTGAAATGGGATTCCAGAAGCGAATAAAAAGGAAAGCATGGCAAGTTCGACAACTTGTGGAGGGGACCTTACATTATTGATTCTTACAGAGGTAACAATGCATTTTTTCTGAAGAACACAAATGGAACAAAATTACCTGGAGGACTTGTCAATGGCAGGATGCTAAAGCATTATGTTTTTCAGGACTAAGAAAGTGTTTTTAGTACACCCATTGTAGATACCATTTACCTTTGTACTGTCATGAGTGGGTAGCTTATGTTTGAAAGCTGAAGCCCGTGGAGAAGGCCTTGAGCTTTGAGGCATTTTGCCACCATAACTACTGAAAATCGAAAAAAATAAGATGCAACCAATATTGAAGATGAGGATTCAAGGCTACTAGTCTATGATGTTCTTGACACTTCACCAGGAAGTGCCATCCCTAGTTGGAGCCACTGTTAGGGTCCTATAATCTATAGGATCAAATGATCATTGAATAATTGCTTTCAATATTTCAGATTGTAAATAATATTGCTTTCTGCAAATTGTTTCCAAAAAAGATAGAAATAAAAAAAATGAAAAGAGGGTATAAATACAAAAAATAGAAAAAAAGGAAAAAGAAAAGAAATGATAAATGAACCCCACAAAAAATGAATAAATGTGAAAGTGATGCTAGTTTAAGTGCCACTACTAGCCTTTTGGCTTTATAAAGAATAAATTCATGAAATTGTGTGCAGCTTGTTTAAATGCCACAATCCTTTTCTGCTTGAGACATACTGTTTAATCATGTTCAAGATGGTTTCAATTTATGTTAATTAGATTAGAGTGAATAACTTAGCCAAACAGTGTAATCTTGACTAAGATTAGATAGGTAGAATAGGTGAATAAAGTTACTCCAACAGTTTAATCTGGATTAATTTAGTTGACTAGATTAGGATAGTGAGTTGAAATAAACATTTTTAGTCTGTTAAGAATGAAAAAATAAATAGGATGTGCAAATTTAAATACACCCTTGTTTGTTGTAAAAAGCATTAGAATAGGAAAATAATGCTTTTTCGATGTAATAGGCTAAGTGGTTCATTGTCCGAAGTATTGGACTTTGGTATATAATGCATGCGCCAGAAATATGTTGTGGGGCCGATCAGTGTTAAACCGCATACATGTTCCCCATTCCCGATCATCCATCGCACTGATCCAACGACCTAGGATTAGTTTTGGACCCCGCCGCAGTAATGATCTTTAACGGCAAGGGGGGTTTGAAAAGCAGTTTCCCGCCCCCCTACGTGTCAACACCGTAGGATTTCGGACCCCCCCTCGCTTACCGGATACCGCCTAACCCCCCCCTCTGAAAGCTGTTTCGCCTCCCGCCACAATCCGCCTTCCCACCAACTGTCGCCTCCACGTCTCGTCTCAGCCACCATTCCCATCACACCACGTGTCCCTCCTCCCGTGACTCCCGCCAACGGTCCCGCGCCATTCGTCCACCAATCCTCAACTGCCACGTCTGCGATCGTTGCACTTGCCATTAAGGTTATTTTTGTTCACTCGCGCCATTACAGAAATCAAATGCAATATCAAGACCGTTAATCCAATGGTTAAGCCTGGTTTGCTGCTTATAAAAATTAATTTCTCATCTACGATTACACCTTTTTCTCTTTGCCTTATGAATATTGCTCCCGCCCTTGTTGCACTCTAACCTCACAGCAGCGTTCCCGTTGCTCGTCACTGATAAATCTACAGAGGTCTGTCACTCTAAGTTCTCGCCAATTCCTGAAACACGCTGCGATTTCCTTCTGTCAAAATTCTTCCCCTATCCATTCTCCAACTACAATGACACCCAAGGTCGCCCCTGTAGTGAATCCTATGCTCACTCCCCTTGTGGACTTTAGATCACATTCCGCTCGCTGACATAGACTACAAGATTGCTGAAACACAGTGTGAATTCAACCTCTTCAAAATACGTTATTGGTTTCGGGATAATTACCTCGATCACTCTGATGAAATAAACCTCTGGCAGTCCAAACTTCCTCTGTTTGTTTTCCCCCAGTCCTATCATTTTCCTGAATTCTTTTTAAAATGCCAAGCCTCTTACCTTTCAAGTAGGAGGGTTATTATTTCTCCAAACGGTGAAATTCTCTTCACCATTACAACTGATAGCATAAATCAAATGCTACAGGTCCCCCACAGTGATTCACTTACCCCTTTTTCCCTTGAAGCTCTCAGAGAAATTTATTAGAAATTAACCTTCCCCCAGAGAGCTAGAATCTTTGAAGTTTTCCTCCCTGAAGACTCTCAACTCCCTAAGAAAAACCCCCCTTATCCCTCTTTTATGTTCTCTCAAAGGACCAGACAGATTATCTCCATCTTGTCATCCATTCTTGGTTACTATTAAGATGAATGGGTAGATGAGCCTTTTCTAGGCTTTCTATCCACCTTTTCTTCAGAAGAAGGACTATCAGTCACCTTTGACTATGGTCACTTCTTAGCAAATGTAATTCATGAACAAATCCTTCAGTTTCTAATTGAAGGAATGTTCAAATATTCTTCTATTCGCATGTACATGTTTATTTTCTTTCAAACAGATAAGTTTCTCTTCGCAGTGCAGAAGCTTGATCAACAAGGAGAGCTGCAATTTGTTGTCTTATGGACTTCCTTAATCAGAAGACAATCACAGGAATTCAGCTTCACAAACTTCATTGATCAGTTTATCTATCCAACAACTTGTTTGCTGAGTGGCTAGTAGATTCCAAGGATAAGTTAGGACATTCAGAAGATTTTATAGCTTAGTGAACAGGTGAAAACAGGGGACTGGTACCTTTACCAGTCATTCACAGAAATTAGAGTGTATGGTTCAGAGCTGCCACCATATAAGGTGCCTAAGTATTTGCCAATGAGAATATTTGACTTGGAGTACATCAGGCAAATAATTCATTTTGACAACATCCATTTCGTGGCAGCGAAGAAGAAATCTCAATTCCGGATCAAAACACAGATAAGACCTTTCATCTGCAACAGTAGAGCAGTAGGGAAGGAAGCAGACCTCCTGCTGAAACAAATGAATTTCCCTCTCAATTTCACTTGGTCCTATGACCCCTTTGGGGTAATTTCCAAGTTAAGAGTGGAACAAAAAGCTACACCCCATGTGCATACTCAGAGGCCAGAAATAGAGAAGTATATGAACCATGACACTTGGGTAGAAAATATATTGCAGGAGGCCAAGAGCAGGTACTTTCTAGGACAGCTTCAGAGATTCCCATACCCAGAGAAAAGACAGATAAGAGATCAAGAGAGGATGATTCTCCATTAGTTACTAAAGTCTCAACTAAAGAGTTCAAAATATACATAAAGAAGATTAAAACAGGCTCTAAAATAGACTTCCCATCACTGGAGGACACAGCAGGCACTATTGTACTCTTAGGTTTTCAGACTTTTAAGTTGGATAGTGGTACCACAGAGTCCCTATCATCCTCGGCTACTAAAGAGATTCCAACTACTATACCTTAGACACCAGAGTCATCTACAGAGCAAAGGCAACTGGATATTTTTTAGAGATATAAAGAGATTAAGCAGAGGAATGAAGCCATTCATGATAACATATCTGCTCAATTCAGGAAGCAATCTTCCTCCATCCAGCACATGTATATTTCAGCATATGATTCAGAGAAGGGAAGGATGCATATGGCATTCTTGCAGGCCCAAGTCCCTCAACCAATGTCAACAACAGATTTCAAACAAACTACTTTTGAATTTGAGGCAAAGGATGTCCATCCTTTAGATCAAATAGATATGCACAGGCAGGTTGGAGAAATGGTATACTCTACTTTAACACAAACTACTATCATTACCTCTAAACTACAACTTACTTTGAATAATGTGCAGTCTCAACTTAAATTGGAGAAAGTGTCCGCACTTGCCAAAGATACTAGAATCAAATACTTGGAGGAAATGGTGATCAAAGCAGGTTTTGATCCAGACAATTCAAAATCCATGGAGGAGATAATCAGGAAGAAAAATGCTGACATAACAACCCTGAAGAAGCAATTGAAGTTGCCAGCAACAAAAGACCACGAGGCCAAGGAACTTGGAGAGATAGGGTTACAAAAGGAAGAGATGCTAAAGCTTCTAATAGAACAAAGTGCACAGATCAGATAAATGGAAGCAGCGATGGACAAGCTGATAAAAGAAAGGGAACAAAGTTCACAACTTGCAGTTGTTCCTCTTGACACAGTTCCCATTGGATCTCTACTTCAAGCTGGTGTCCCTATAGCAACCACGACAACAGGAACATCATCTTCCACTGTGCTTCCCACATCAGTTGTAGATGACTCAATTAAGTTAGTTGAATCGATGGAAAACATGTCTATACAGGGAGAAGAGCTAAAGAAGTTGAGGCATGGGGTGAAAGTCCTTCAGGAACAAAGTACAAGACTTGAAAATGCCTTCATGACAGAAACACAGAAGTCCCAAACATTGTCCCAAAGATTGCTGAAGATGGAAAAAGACTGTGCCATGGGAAAAATACATTGGCACAGGTAAAAGAGAATATCTGGAAAAGGATCAATGAAGACATGGAAGGCATTTAGCCTTCAATCCAATTATTTTTGAGCAACAGGAGCTGATTGAACGATCCAATGAAGCCATCGAACAGAGAAAGCAATTGGGAGATAAACCCAATGAAGCCACTGAGCTCATCAAATTTCTTAACCCTAAGAACAGTCAGGAATTGGAAGAGTTGGAAATTGAAGATAAACAATTTTGGAAGTTAGGAAAGTGTTGACTAAAGGAAATCTTATGAGACAACTTGAAGAGAAGGGTCGAATTATGAACACTGGTGTACATAAATTCTTCACCAAGCTAGAGCCCTTCTACAAGAAAGGACGTCCAAACTTATTAGTTATTAATGACAAGCTCAGCACCTGGTCGGATTACAGTGAGAAAATTATGACCAAGGCAAGAGACAGTTCCAAGGTTATAACTGGAAGATTCAATATGACAGGAGAGGCATTCCTGGAAGCATTGGCATACGTTCTCAACATTCAGCATGCAATTCCAAATCTGTTCATCACCAGGCTGACATTTGCAAAATATACTGAAGTCGACGAAGTGTACAGAAAGTTGATGAAGATGAATATCCCAAGTGAACAATGCTGGGATAAACTTTGTGAGTTACTGGAGTAAGAAGTAGTTTTAGGGGCACAACTCAGCGTTACAACACATGCAGAATTTGAGCGCCAGACAGCCAGCTATTCCACCAATTCAGTGCCACCACTTCAGATAGTTCGAATTTCCCTGATATCATTGTAATAAGTTAGATTGATTAAGTTTTATTATTTTTAGATACATCCTAGTCATTCTGACAGGATATTTTTTGTAAATTAATAATAAATACTTCATCTTAAGAAGTATCAAGGGTTGGTTTTTGTACGAAGAACACTATTGTATATTGCTGAAGCATCAACGGGTTTCAGAGAGCTCTTTCACAAGATTCTTGTGTCAAGTTGTTGGTGAAGTGCATCTATCGTTTTATGTGTTTATATTTCTCTGTTTATAGCACAGTTGTTTTCAATCTACACTCTGCACCCAACTACGAATAATTTCAATGTTTTCTTCTGATCTTTAAATATAGAATTCAGGTAACAATGCTCTATATTTAAAGTGAATCTTAATCTGTTCTTCCTTCTCCATCTCATAAACTAAAAGAATCTATTCGGTTTGGCTACCCTGCCTTGTGAGATCTATCTATAGACACTGCAATCAATTTGTAATTTATGTAACAAACTCCATAGCCCAATGGTAATCTAGTTATCAACCAACCATTCAAATACAAATCAAACCCCAAACTTCATAACTAGCCTAATATTCAATCCAACAAAGTTAAATCTTACAGAGAGAGCCCTCTCTGAAGCTGACAGGGCTAGATCCGAGCTTCCAAAGTTGGTTTGTGGTTACCTCGGTGATTTTCTTCTGCAACCTCAGAAAATTACTGAGTGCTAACAAAAAGCTCTTTGTAATTTTTTATAGTTTTTACTAATCCCAAAATTAGGTTATATGGTCAACAATGTGGGTTACATTTCCACTTTTCACTTGTATCTGGGGGATGCAAATTTAAATTTGAGGGACATTTCTGTCAGCCAAACTTTGAAGTGAAGAGATAATTTTGGAGTTATTGGACATGAAGAATTTGACCTTGTGTTTAGATAGTTTTTCTTTGTAGTTGGAGAGTGATTTTTACTTTTTATTGCTTTTCAACCTAGTGAGTTGAGTTACTTTTGCTAGTTCCAGTATTCTGTGGAAAGACATTTAACAAGTCTATGCAAGGGGCATTTAATTTGGTTTAGGTATGACTGTCGATTCCAAACCATTTCCTTAATGCTTTCTTTGAATGGGTTATGAATAATGTCAAGCAAAACATTAATTTCAAACTTGTTTTCCTCACCAGTGTGTTACTCATTTCAATAGATTTGAAAAGAACATTAGTAAAAGTAAATTGTTAATGGTTGTGCCAAAGTTTTGTTATTTTTTGGGTGCTAGAATGTGTTAAAATATTGGCATTGTACCAAAAGCTGAATGATTGCGATTCTATTCAATGTTTAATGCAGCGTTCTTAGTATTCACTTGACAAGTTCAAAATCATTGTCAGGGTTTGTTGGAGTTGTATCAGAAATTCAACAACAAAGAAAGGTTGGGTTTTTCCTTACTAATGCGTACAAATCTGTTTCTTTGAGTAGAAAATGTTAGCCTGTGCAGTTTTTTTCTCTATATTTCTAGTTGTTTGTGTATAGGCAGGGCTTTGACATCACACCCGTTCGTTGGAAGAATATTATGGTCTACTTGAAGTATTTTGTGCATTGCTTGGAAGCTGCTTCTTATGTGATTCTATTCTGGGTTTTTTTATTCGGATGATTTCTATTGGGTTTCAGCATTACTTCATCGTGAGAAGTAGCAAGACAATTTTTATAAAGAATAATTAGCAACAATAGATATGGGAATAATTTAAGGGTATACAAGGGATATTTTCACTAAGTTATACTGTCATACTCACAGGGAAATGAAGCTTAAAATTGCAGTTAATTGTCCTGGAGTATTTGGCTGCTCTTGATGAACTAAATTAGGACAATTACTTCACAGGTTCTGTAGTGATTTTGATGTGCTTCTATGTGCCGTTTACATCAATAAACCTTCACCTGAGTTTCTATTTTTTAATCCTAATGGAAGTACTCAATAATCTTATAGTCATCACATGGAAGATATATTTCCAAGGCTATTGCCTTGAAATCCTTGCAGGTTGTGCTCATTATATTACCTGCCAAGCATTTACTCTTTTTCAAGTAGCCACATTCTGGAAAGTTGCATAGTTTTATTGTATTTCATCTCTCAAGGGTGCTTGTGCCCCCGGTTTTTTTGGTTGGGCTTCTAATGATGGATCTGATCTCTAGTCCTCTTGATCTAGTTTGGTCTATAGTGGACACTAATATAAATTTCAATTTTTTTTTTTTCTCAGTAGCTTTCTAGCTATGTTGCATGCTTCTCTATCTCATCTAATCTATGGTATTTGATACTTCCCCCTCTTGGATATCCTTGTGATATGGATCATTATTGCCTTGGCTCTTTCATGGATCTATATACAGAAGTGATACAACATGAATCTCTGCAAGATCCATAAATGTCGATTCTGGATATGACTGGTATGGATTCCCTGTCATATCCCTTCACTGGGAATAAAGCAATCAACAGTCGAGAATTTCAACAATATAAAATTCAAGATATGCTGTTAAAATTTATTTGTACCATAGAACCACCTATCAACTAGAGCTTGCTTTTGGGAGGATTTTTATGATGCAGGCCTAGGGTCTACATGTCAAAGTAAAAGCATTTCAATAAAATACAACATTAAAATTTCATAAGATTGAATGAGTTGAAAATAGTTGTTCTTTAATCGAATGATTGGAGGACTGATTACAATGTGCAGAGAGTAATCTCAATATTTGTTTCATGCAATAGATAGCATCTATTTGACTTTGATCACCTACAGGCAGCCTGATATTCAATTCTGGCTTTCCTGTCCAATTTTTATTATTCAAGTTCTTTGCAATTTTTCTCTCTTTTCTCCCTATTCCCCCCTCTCCTTGTAATGTCCCATTCTAAATTTACTAAACAACATGCAATAATTGTTAAAATTCTCTTTCATGCATTTTGGCAAACACTTGGCTTGCAACTCTACTGCTCAGTCTTTGCCAAACCCCTATTTGAGTCATTGACGATCCCCTCCGGAATCGAGTCAGTCGCTGCCAGATCAACCATCTTTATTATGCTCTGACAAGGGAAGTCGCTAGTCAACCAACCATCTTGTTTCCTTCCATCGTCATCCCCGGTGTCAGTCCATCAGTGGTCCATCAATCACTCTACTATGATTTCTCGTGCCTCTGTTAAGGATTCCTCATTGCCTTAACTCTGGCGGGCCCTCTTTTGTCGACCTTAGCACGTTTATTCCATAAGAGTGGTCTAGAGGGCGGTGTACCTTGGTTCCATCTTCCATTTTTGTTCGGTGCCTCGGATCAAGCCAAGGGAATCATCATTGCCTTTTGACATAATTGTTTCTCATGTGCTCGACTCCAGGTCCTTATCGCACGATTGAGATTCGTACACTTGATGGTTCAGTGATCCAGACGATTGTCCCAGTGATTCTTGGGTGTGTATGACATGTTCTAGACCTCATGAGGGGGTGGCCCCTCAGGTAGGCCCCATGTGCCTAGATGACCACATATGTTGATCGAGCCTTAGATGAAGTTCCGTAGATATGATGGGTTCAGTTTCCGCCGCTTGTAGCGCCCTCAACATGCATGTCTCCTTTAGATGATCCATTCAGATCTTCAGAGCCCCTTCTTGTTCAACACGGCTTCGTTGGTTGTGATCCCCCCTCACCATGTCAACTTGAGGGGTGTTATGTCTCATGTACTCAGATGTTATTGTATTTAGTCGTGGCCTATGTTTTTCTAGACACATTATGTATATGGGATTCATTGTATTATTTTCTGGCCCATTGATGCCAGTGTATCATGTACTTAGTAGCTCAGTCCCACATTACTGAGCTCATCATTAACCTTTGTACGCAGTTATCTCGGTGGGTATGGGTATGCCTCCCCTGCCTCATTTGAGATCATGCACTCCCACATAAAAGGAGACTTCTATTAGTTTAGTAGGTCTCGCTTCCTCCATTATTCGTCCGTCCTTGCATTGCTTCTGTTCTTTCTCTCTCTCTTTGACTCCCCTTTGGTGTCTTGTGGAAGTGTAACCTACAACCTATTTTGGTCATACGATTGACTCATAACACTCATATGTGTGGGGGCAATCTGTTATCACAAAAAAATGATCACTTAGCCATTTCTAACTAGGTGGATCAAAATACACCATGTAGGATTAATTTCACCATAGTAAAATCACTTTCACTGTGGAAAATAATTTAGTAAACCACTTTTATTAAATTATTTTCTGATCTAAATAAAAAAAACCCATGAGAATAATTAGATAAATTATTATTTATTTAATTTTCTCTAGGAATAATTATTAAAGCGCTATTTAAATAATTATTCCTTGTCACATTTGATTAAATCCCTTAGGAATAATTAAATAAATCACTGTTTATTTATTATTCCTTATTTCTATTATTGGAATAATTATTAAATAACTATTTAATAATTATTTCAAGTTCACACCATTCTTAATCCTTGCGAAGTAATCGATAAATCATTATTTGTTAATTATTTCTAAATAAAGATATTTAACCATTTTAAATGTCTTTTCCCTTTCCAATAAATATAATAAATTATCCAAGCGGTTAGATTTTGATTTGGTTAATATTATTTTATTACTCTCCATTCTCGAGATTAACTCAATACTTTGTTATAAATAGGAGGGTTTTCCATTCATTCTTCACCATGATCATAATCATCGCCAACATTATCGTCTTTTTTCTTTTGAGCTCCCATTCAAGTTCTCCACATTTTGTTTGGGTTTTTCACATATTGAGAGAGCAGATCGTTTACTGAAGCATCAAGGACATCAAAGGACCCATCCCACGGAGAGGGACTTACAGACCCTTTTGTAGGTCTCCTTCACCAGGTGTTTTTAATAAAGAATTTATTCAATTAAAGTCTTTCCATTTGGGTTATTGCATTGGATATCTTTGCTGCTGTTTTCTGTTCTGGATCGTCTATATTTTTGTTGTAGGTTTTTCCACTTTTATTACAGATTTGAATCGTGAGCAACCATCAAATTGTTGTTAGGGTCACTTGTCACCTAGTGACTTAAGTGAAGTGTTTTTGGTACACCTTCCAAGAAATTTCACACTAACAATAATGTGTAGTGGCAGCTCGTAATGAAGGTGCGTGGTCGATTTACCAGCAGATTGTTGGGCAAAATGGCCAAGGCCGAATTACTTCAGAGGTCAATTTCCAAGAAGCCAAATTCATTTAGTGGGGGGTCGAGTTATAGGTTCCACAATTGTATTTTTCCATGTAATACTCAATGGGTCAAAAACTTTGATTTTCTAGATTAATGAATGACATAGAATTGTTGTGGGCACTTATCTATTCTAATGTGTGATTGATCTTTCCGAATTTTTATTTCCATTGCATATAATTTCTAGAGGTTAAAATACCAATGATTTGTTTTTTCGGTAATTCATAATTTATTTGGTTAATTAAATAAATTGTTGGGAATAAATAATTGCCATGAGAAAGTGAATCTAGGTTGGTATTTGAAGATTTAACAAAGATTTCTAGATAATTGTAAGAGAGAGATCCAAGATCACTAGGGTTTGCAGTAACAAGTTTCTTGTTTTTAAGACAACAAAATTATTTTTTAAATTTTGCAGCTTGGGTTTCGTGACCTGTTGACCACTGAA
>APFE031052711.1:74500-89874 GCA_000404065.3 Pinus taeda
AATAATAATTATTAAATAATTTAAATAAACAAATATATTATCTTTTTATACTAACCACAAAAATTATTTTTATTTATTGTTATTAATCCTAACTTTTATTCTAATAACCTAATATTATAACTTTATATAATATATATATATATATATTATACAATTATATTTATTAATAAACAATTTAAATAAATAAATGAATTACTAACCAATGGAAGTATTTTATTTATTTATATATTTTTACCAAATTTTTACCTAATTTAACTTATTTCCGGAAATAATAATAATAAAAATATAGCAAGAATATTAAAATAATTTGACCGGGGTCCTAAGGTCAAAATTAGCCGTTTAGCCGTTGGAGTCTCTGCTCAAACTATTTAACATGCTAAGCTGGATCTGTTTCTTCAACTTGTCTTGACGATGAACCACACTGGTTGGTTCGAAACGCGTCGACAAATGATTATTTATGTGTTTTCGCCGAAAATCATTCTCTAAAATTCATAATTTATTTGGTTAATTAAATAAATTGTTGGGAATAAATAATTGCCATGAGAAAGTGAATCTAGGTTGGTATTTGAAGATTTAACAAAGATTTCTAGATAATTGTAAGAGAGAGATCCAAGATCACTAGGGTTTGCAGTAACAAGTTTCTTGTTTTTAAGACAACAAAATTATTTTTTAAATTTTGCAGCTTGGGTTTCGTGACCTGTTGACCACTGAAGTTGCCCCTGATTTTTTTTTTTTGAAGACTCCATGCTTGAGGATATTGCAGAGGCTTCATGTACCATCAGAGTTCAGATATCATTAGAGTTTTTAACTCTTAACATTTTTCTTCTCATTTTCTTCTTTAGTCCTCAGATTCTGTAGCCCTATGAGGATATTGTTTAAATGTCACTAGCATGATGAATAAAGCCATGTAACAGGACTAGGTTGTTGGGACTCGATCAACAAGTGATTACACCTTGGAGTGTTTTTTTACTTGGTTAACTATTCCTGCTTTTTAGCGGCGAATAATTTTCTAGGTTTTTTCACTCTCCACATACCCTAAAGCTGGGGTGACAGCTTGAAGGTCAAGCCCCTAATGCATCTTAGTGTCAAGAGTCAATGTATATTACCATGCTAGGTCATCTTTGAAATTCCGTAGAATTTGACTAGGTCTAAGTAGGATTTTTTAATAATTATTATTATTATTATTATTTTTATTTTTATTTTATTTTATTTTATTTTATTTTTTTCGCTAAACAGGATTTTTTAATTATTTTCTATGTAATGATGTAAATAAGTGGCCTTGGGAAATGTCTGGGGCATGTGACTACTCGAAATTCATCCTCAGAGGCCCAACATTATCTAAAGACCCACTCTGAGGGTCAAAAATCGACTTATAGTCCTTCAAAAGTCCGTTTTTCTAATTTTAGTGGCAAAAATGAGGAAAATTTTCAAAAAATTTAATAGTTGGAAAAATTCATAAATTTTTCCAAAGTCAAAATAAGTCAATCAAGTGACAAGGTATATTGAGAGGAAGTCAAAGATGATGTGGCAAGCATGTGGGCCCACCACATAAGGTACAACAAGCTCAAGTAAAAAATTCAAGTCAAAAATTCCAAAAAGTCAAAGGAGCTCATGAGATATACGTGTGGCTAAAATTTAACTTTGATTTAATGTAAAATCAAAGAAGAAGAAGAAGAAGAAGAATAAGAAATTATTTTAATGTCCACGAGGCTAAAGATAACCTATGGGATAGATTGCTTCGCCATCTTATTCCTGTATTCAACCCTTTTCCTGTGAAGTCTCACAATAAACGGTCCCAGCTTCTCGACAAACCCCTCGTTGAATAAATTATCCCAAGAGCTAGCTGTTAGAATATATGCATAACTTTCTCGCTGTCTTTGAAGGTCTCACATTCTAAAATGACATGCTTTTCTGTTTCCACTTTTTCGGAAGAGCAAAAATACTCTTTCTTCCCACACTTCTTTTGGTCTTTTCCAGTGCTTTGTTTCACAACAGAGTTGATGAGAATTAGTCCTTAATTGAGCAATAAGAATTTTGGCTCTCCAAGAAATATTGGCCCCTATGTACACTTTTTGTTGATGATTATAAGGGGGATTAAACTCTTCAATATAGTACTTTTTCTTTTTCCCTAGCTTTTTATCCCAAGTATGCTTGTGGAACTTATCCATAACAAAAACTTTTATCTCTTTACTGTTTGTGGGACACATGTTCAAGCAAATACCCCATTTATTAAACCATTTGTTATTTTGCCGCATCCAAGTCTTCTTTCTTTCGCACAATATGTCATTAAAGACAACCTTAGGCCATCTGCCCTTTTCTATTTCCTCAATTTTTTTTATTAAATACCTTATGACTCGTGCCATAGTAATTGCTTCAATAGGAGCAGCCCCTGTTTCGCTTAACAAGATAGCATAAGGAACTACACTTTTAATTTTGAATTTGTTTATAATCAAGCGCTTCTGAATTTTCTCAAATTGTTTCCACTGCATGTTGGATGTATTGCTAGCCCACAGTTCACAACCGTAGAGAATCACCAGAATCACTAAAATCCCAAAAAGACTTTGAACGGTTTTACAGTCCCATAACTCCACCTCTCTACACCTATTTTGAAAAGCATAAAATACTTTCCAACCCCCCAAAGTTTTTTTCTTTCTACAACCGTCCCAACTTAGATTTCTGTTGAAGTCAATTCCGAGGCATTTGTAATCTGCAACTTCTTCTAGAGTGTTGCCTTCAAAATAGAAATTATGTTGGTTATGTTTTCTTTTGTTAGAGAAAACCACTACTTTCGTTTTGCTAATATTGACTTGCATCCCCACCCCTTCTACAAAAATGCTCGACGGAAACTTGAAAGTAAGTGACCTTGCAAACCAAGAGCAAATTTAGCAATCAGAATAAGGTCATCTGCATACTAAAGAAGCCTTATAACAAACTCACCCAAAGGATACCATTACCCCCTTGTGAATTTAGCCACTCTTCAAGCTCATCGATATATAAACCAAAAAGGGTAGGAGACAATGGCAACCTTGCTTGACCCCAATATCACTTCTTAAACTTTCAGAAATGCCTATTGAAGTTCTAATTTTGATTTTCACCTCTTGATACAACCTATGCACAAATGCTCTCAAATGCCTAGGAAACCCAATTCCTCCATTCTAGGCCAAAGTTTATCTCTAGGAATTGTGTCAAAGGCTTTTCTGAAATAAAAAAAAGCAACAAAAGGCTTCTTTCTTTTTCTCCCAAATTTTTTCAATGATGTGCCTTAAAGTTATACCATGATCAATTGTGGAATGTTTAGGTCTAAAACCTGCTTGCCTTTTAACATGCTTATCACTTTCTTCCGCCCACTTGATGAAGCATGCTTCCAAATAACTTAAGTTATTAGGTAAAGTTAATGTGATGAAATGTGATGAAATTAAGTTACAAGTTAAAGTTAATGGATGGGGAGTAGACCCCACCTCTTTCTCTTTGCATATGCATAGTTATGAAGATATACACAAATGCAAATTAATAGAACTCCATGCTGGCCCAATTAAAGGATTGTCAACGCAAATGCAATAAAGAGATACACTACCAACAAGTAATCAAGACATGGTTTAAAGTTTTTTAATTGGATTTGAGTGGAGGAAATCGTGGAGTATGTCTCCACCTATCCATACTTCACCATCCACTTGTACGCAACAATTACTTTCAGCCTTTATGCACAACAGATCACAGGGAAATACGCTGGCCAGCTAGCAAAGATACGCACCACAGACAACAACTGGTTTGAGGTCCTAGTCAAGGTTTTGGGGGAGTTTGTCTCCTGCGTACTCCAGTTAGGTTCACACTTGTCCACAACAAAGAAAACACACTTGCTCAAGGATATACACTGCTTTGATTTGAGATCCATGCCTTGACACCTACAGGAGTCACAAGATATGCGCTGAACAATCAAGAAGTAGAGTCTGCCACCTACATCAATCATATCGGCCACTTGTTTGATAACTTCTACATTGGGATTTGCTCCATGATGTCGCTTGTTGCTCACATTTTGCATTGGGATTTGCTCCCAGTGTTCTATAAATTGAGCCATTGAGCTTCTATTTTGTAATCATTGTTATTAGCTATTGTGCTTGCGTAAAAGCTATTGCCTTGTACACTTTCAGAAATATCAATAAAGACTTTGGGGTTTCATTCATGGTGTTCCTCCTTCTGGAGTGTGATGAATTGTTGATCATTGGCATAATTCCTTTTACTCATGCTTTGATCTAATTTGTTTCCATATGTTTTTGTAGATTTGTTAATGTAGAGCTATCTTGCATTGACATTTGATTTAGAAGTATGCTCTAGGTATAGAATGCTTTAGTTGGTTTCAAATAAATCTATAAAGTTTCTTATCATTGTTTATTGCTAAATCTTATATGGAACTAATTCTTGATTGAAGTTTTGTAGAGGGAACATCTTGTTGGGATCAAATAATCAAGCGTGAGGGGAAGTCTTTGGAGAGACCAATCCACTCTTGATTTATTCTCGGAGGAGCTCTCATTTGTTCTTTGAGCCTCCATTGTCTTATCTTACAAAGTGGTTTTGCAGGGGTTTGGGGACATAGTTTGTATACAAGTCAAGTACTTTTAAATTTAAATTACTTTTATTAAACATTGTGCTCCAAGTGCTTTCATTTGCTATCTAAGAGCTTAAAAATGGCTAAGCAAAGAGGAGAGTTTGCTCACACTCTTTAGCTTAGTCCTTTGAAAATTATAATTGTACGTGCACTTCATCTAACTGATTTTTGTCCACTAATCCTTGACTTATTTTGCAGCCATTATTTGGATTTTTGTAACTCTTGTTTGGCGGATTTTGAGGAGGAACTTCTTGAAACATCTAACAAATTGCTTGCAGGGCCTTAGCACACATTTGGGGCTGCATTTTAAGGAGGTTGTGGGCATCTAATGACATCCATTTTCTACAAGGCCGAGTTGTATTTGAGGGCAGCCACACTTTGGGATAGGCTGTGGGCTTTAGGAGGCTCATTCTCCTTTGTCTAAGCTTAATTTCTCTACCATCTTTAAGGCTGATCTGTTGCTGCAATATCAGTCCATTGTATTTCATACTTGTGAAAGTTTCACTTGTAGTTTCGGTTGCTAAGTTTAATATTGCTTGAGGAGGAGATTTGGCTCTCATAAGTCAAACACTTTGTAACTTCTCCTTCATGCATTTGGCAGCCTTTCGAGAGACGACTTCTCATTGTAACAAAGTCTCTAATAAAATTTATTCTTGTTTGTAGGAGCTTGGGAGATTTCTCCCATGGTATCCTATCTCCCCATTTAGAGGGATGCTTCTCCTGGGTGGATTGACTTTGCATGGTTTAAACTTTCACACTCCATTCATTTGCATGCATATTTAATGTTCAAATTTCTCGACACTCACATTAATTCTTCGGATTAACATATCTTTCTCATTTACTTTTCCATTTGCAAGTGAACTTATCTAGTTTGTTATTGCAATTTTCAAGTGCTTGCAATTGTGAAATTTCAATTTTCTTTTCACTTATATGCAATTTACTTTTGCTCAAGCTATAACTTGCAATATTTGTTTATGAGCAAATTTTCTTTACATGCATTCAAGTTACAAGCAAGTACTTACTTTACTTTACGAGCTTTGATTAGTTCACTTTTTCATTTCCGTCTTTTTACTTGACAAAGTGATTCATAAGCTATTTGGAGCATCTTTATTTCGAAGCAATATTGCAATTTCACATTTGGTTACCTGCTTTCAAGCATTTTGTGAAGCATACAACTCCATTTAAATTTCTTGTCAAAGTATCATTTAGTTAATTCCATTCTAATTTTCCTTTGAAGTTGCTAATAGAATTTACTTCGGGCATTGCCATTTTACATTTACTAAAACATCCTACTTAGACCCATTTTCAAGCATCTCTAAAATCAACCTCCAACTTAAGTTGGTTGTGTAGACTCTAGGGACCCTCCACCCCTATTGACTCCTCACTGTGAGATTCAGATTTCCCAGTGCGGGTGAGATCTGGGGACTAGAGTTTAAATTGAAACTTTGTTTTAGAGTACAACTAATAAAATAAACCAAGAGCATCTCTACATCACAATTTTAATTTACTTGCAATACAACTCTCCTATATATGTTATGTTGAATTTATTTGAATCATATTTGCAAATATCATTATTTTCTCAAAAAACATTTGCTTTGTGTTGCAAGTATTTGGATCTTTTACTTTTGCAACAATTAACTTTCTTGTACTTGGAATATCCTTTATTGACGCAACTCTATTTCAAGTTATTTCATAAATTTGTTGCTTTGATGATCATTTAGCTCATGAGTAATTGATGTCATTATCTTGTCATTTGAGCATTTACTTTCAAGCACCATCTCCTTCATAATTGCAATTGATGTTTGTATGCTCATCTTGGTCTAACATTTGATTTTGTAGGATTGTATATCATTGTATCTTGATTTCATTTTCCAAGCAAGCTATTGTTATTTACTTGAAGACACTAGTCTATACTTTGAATATATCATTGAAATTTGCTCATTTATTCATATGCTTTCTTAATTCTTTGGAAACAAGTTATTTTTGACAAGTATCCCACTTAATTTATCTTCTAGAAACTGATATCATATAACTTTTTCATTAGGGACCACCCCCCTTAGCTTACCTAGGAGAGAGCTTTAACGAAGAGAGTTGGGAATAGGTGACAACCTCATCTCTTAGTTTTGCCACCAAACACACGTTGTGGGGTTAAGTGTTTTTTCTCACTAATTTAGGTATGTGTGTCAGGTTGCAACACATTTGATTTTGCAGGATTGTATATCATTGTATCTTGATTTCATTTTCCAAGCAAGCTATTGTTATTTACTTGAAGACACTAGTCTATACTTTGAATATATCAAAGTTATCTTTGACAAGTATCCCACTTAATTTAATCTTCTAGAAACTCATATCATATAACTTTTTCATTAGGGACCACCTCCCTTAGCTTACCTAGGAGAGAGCTTTAATGAAGAGAGTTGGGAATAGGTGACAACCTCATCTCTTAGTTTTGCCACCAAATACACGTTGTGGGGTTAAGTGTTTTTTCTCACTAACTTAGGTATGTGTGCTAGGTGGCAACAACATCTTTTGGTGCCGTTGCCAGGGACAAGTCCCCTTGTACCTAGAATACGACTAACTTTTGATTTTTTGCATATTGGATTTTAGAGTTAGATTCTTGTTCAAGTGGCGACTCCACTCATTTCATTTCCTGCAAAGATTTCTACTTGAAGCCTTCTTCCAATAGACTTCTTGCTAATCTTGGACAAGAGCCTCTCTCTGGTATCCATTTGCTCTTTCAGGGTCAAGTGAGCATGGCATCATGAGTGATTTGTTCACCCCTTGTGATTTTACTAACATTCCAGGCTATCCTAATTTTATTCCGGATGAAGCCATTGAGACTTTTGAAGAGTTGCCTAGTTTTCTAGGTAACAATGCCATTCGTACCGAAACTCACCATTAGTACTGAAACTTACCTGCTAACAGTTTCGATTCTCTAAAATCAATCATTGATGCCTTTGATGAAAAATATGGAGATAAAAGAAAGGTCAAAGCGAAAGCTGAAATGAAGGAAAATGAGAGTGTTCTCATCAAGGAGTTGACTCAAATGATTAAGGATATGCAACTCAACCAAGCTCAACTCATTAAGACCATGGAGGTAAATCATGCACAAGCAATAAAGACCATGGAAGTCAATCATTCTAATAAGATGACTTCTATTCAAAATCATATGATTACAATCAAAGCAAACCACGCTCAAGTAATTAAGAACATGGAACTCAATCAAACAAGATCAATAGCAAATCATGCCAAGGAAATAAGTGTTATGAAGGCTAATCAGATCACCTTTCAGAATAGGTTGGAGGAAATGGAAAGATTACAGGTACAAAAATTCTAGCTTAGGTCAGGAATGAGAAAAGAACAAAGAAACATATCATAAGCCTCCCAATCCACTAAAGCAAGCTTCATCTTTTAATGAGGAGGTCATTTATTCCATTGAAAAATGGCTAATTGAAGGTGACCTAGTTAGAAAGGAAACCGAGGGAAATCATGTTAATACTTATGAGATTGATTCATCACCCATATCAGAGTTGATGCAAAATGGAGAAAGATAGGTCAAAGAAGTCTTGAATACTTCGAATTTTCCATCTGAGCATTTTCAAGATTGGTTAGAAAGGTCTACTTTGATCGCATCAACATCAACATCACAATCTATTAAGAAGAAAAGAAAAAAACGGAAAGGATTTGGTAAATCTGATGGTCATATACAACACAGTGTTGGGATGGATCAAAGTCTTAAGATATTCAGAATTGGACAGGGCACATTAGAAAAACAACCCATGGATCTACTCGAAAGTAAGTAGGGTCTCAGCATGGACTTCATCGAGGACATCTGATGCCATGGGGCATCTTTTGTATTGTATTTCTAACTCAACTCTTTGTCATTTCTGTTGCTAGAGTAGTTTCATTTTACGCTATTAGAATAAATTTCCATTTCATGCTATTAGAGTCATTCTTTATTTCACCATGTTAGTTTAGTATTTCATTTGAGTATGTGATTTTATATGATGATATTTTGAATAGACACTACTGATATATGCCTTTTTGTGGATGCAGATTCTAGGTCCTTGCATGCTCTCACTTCCTATCAAGCACACATCCCCATGTGGAGCCAAATGTTGATCACTAAAGTTGCACCTGAATTTTTTGTTTTTTGAAAACTCCATGCTCGAGGATATGTTAGAGGCTTCATGTACCATTAGAGTTTAGATATCATCAAAGTTTTTTAACTATAACCTTCTTCTTCTCATTTTATTCTTCAGTTCTCAGATTCTGCAGCCCTACGGGGATATTGTATAAATGTCACTAGCATAATGAATAAATCCATGTAACGAACCTAGGGTGTTGGGACGCGATCAACAAGCGAATACACCTCAGAGTGTTTTTTTTACGTGGTTAATTATTCTTGCTTTTTAGCGGCGAATAGTTTTCTAGGTTTTTTAACTCACCGCATACCCCAACGCTGGGGTGACGACTTGAAGGTTGGGCCCCTAACACATCTTAATGTCTAGATTCAATGTATATTACCATGCTAGGTCATCTCTGAAATTTGACTAGTTCTAAGTAGGATTTTTTAATAATTAAAAATTTCCAGCAAAACAATATTTTTTAATGGTTTTCTATGTAATGTGTAAATAAGTGGCCTTGGGAAATGTCTAGGGCGTGTGACTACTCGAAATTCATGTTGAAAGGCCCAACATTATGCGAGGACACACTTTGAGGGTCAAAAATCGACTTATAGTCCCTCAAAAGCCCATTTTTCTAATTTTAGTGGTAAAAATGAGGAAAAATTAAAAAAAAAATCATTAATTGGAAAAATTCATAAATTTTTTCAAAGTCAAAATAAGTCAACCAAGTGTTCGTGGTAAATTGAGGGGAAGTCAAAGATGATGTGGCAAACATTTGGGGCCCACTACATAAGGTACAACAAGCTCAAGTAAAAAATTCAAGTAAAAAATTCCAAAAAGTCAAAGGAGCTCATGAGATATACGTGTGGCTAAAGTTTAACTTTGATTTAATGTAAAATAAAATGTGAGGAAATTAAGTTATAAGGTAAAGTTAATGGATGGGGAGTAGACCCCACCTCTTTCCCTTTGCCTATGCATAGTTATGAAGATATACGCACATGCAAATTAATAGAACTCCATGCTGTCCCAATCAAAGGATTGTCAACACAGATGCAATAAAGACACACACTGCCAGCATGTAATAAACACATGGTTTAAAGTTTTTTAATGGGATTTGATTGGAGAAAATCATGGAGTATGTCTCCACCAATCTATACTTCACCATCCACTTGTACGCAGCAATTACTTTCAGCCTTTATGCACAACAGATCACAGGAAAATACGCTGCCCAGCTAGCAAAGATATGTACAGCAGATAGCCAACTGATTTGAGGTGGCAGTCAACATGGTTAATGGGCAAGGTTATGAGGGAGTTTGTCTCCTACGTACTCCAGTTAGTTTCACACCTGTCCACAACAAAGAAAACACACTTGCTCAAGGATATACACTGCCCTGATTGAGATCCATGCATTGACACCTACAGGAGTCACAAGATATGCATTGAACAATCAAGGAGAAGAGGCTGCCACCTACAACAGTCATATCAACCATTTGTTTGATCATTTGTACATTGGGATCTGCTCCAAGATGCCACTTGTTGCTCACATTTTGCATTGGGATTTGCTCCCAGTCTTCTATAAATTGAGCCATTGAGCTCGTATTTTGTAATCATTGTTACTAACTATTGTGCTTGCGGAAACATTGCTGCCTTGTACACTTCCAGAAATATCAATAAATACTTTGGGGTTTCATTCATGTGGTGTTCCTCTTTTTGGAGTGTGATGAATTGTTGATCATTGGTATAATTTCTTTTACTCATGATTTGATCTAATTTGTTTCCATATGCTCTTGTAGATTTGTTAATGTAGAACTATTTTGCATTGACATTTGATTTAGAAGTAAGCACTAGGTATAAAATGCTCTAGTTGGTTTCAAATAAATCTCTAGAGTTTCTTATCATTGTTTTTTGTTAAATCTATATGGAACTATTTCTTGATTGAAGTTTTATAAAGGGAACTTCTTGTTGGGATCAAAGAATCAAGCGTGAGGGGAAGTCTTTGGAGAGACCAATCCACTCTTGATACATTCTCAGAGGAGTTCTCATTTGTTCTTTGAGCCTTCATAGTCTTATCTTACAAAGTGGTTTTGCAAGGGTTTTGGGACATAGCTTGTACACAAGCCAAGTACTTTTAAATTTAAATCACTTTTATCAAACATTGTGCTCTAAGTGCTTTCATTTGCTATCTAAGAGCTTAAAAATGACTAAGCAAAGATGAGAGCTTACTCACACTCTTTAGCTTAGTCCTTTGAAAATTATAATTGTACATGTACACTTCATCTAGCTGGTTTTTGTCCACTAATCTTAGACTTATTTTGCAACCCTTGTTTGGATTCTTGCTAACTCTTGTTTAACAGATTTTGAGGAGGAACTTCTTGAAACATATAACAAATTGCTTGCAGGGCCTTAACACACATTTGGGGCTGCATTTTAAGGAGGCCGTGGGCATCTAAAGACATCAATTTTCTACAAGGCTGAGTTGCATTTTAGGGCAACCACAATTTTGGATAGGCCGTGGGCTTTAGGAGGCTCATTCTCCTTTGTCTAAGATTAATTTCTCTACCATCTTTAAGGTTAATTTGTTGCTGCAACAACGGTCCATTGTATTTCAGATTTGAGGAGGTTTCACTTGTAGTTTCGTTTGCTAAGTTCAATATTGTTTGAGGAGGAGATTTGGCTCTCATAAGTCACACTCTTTGTAACTTCTCCTTCATGCATTTGGCAACATTTCAAGAGGCTTCTTCTCATTGTAATAAAGTCTCTAATAAAATTTAGTCTTGCTTGTAGGAGCTTGGGAGATTTCTCCCATGGTATCCTATCTCCCCATTTAGAGAGAGGATTCTCCTGGGTGAATTAACAAAATGAAATGTGAAGTGAGGTTATGTTAACTTAAGCATGCAAATGAGATTAAGTGTGAAAAAAAACTATAAAAATGAGAAGCAAAATCAATCCACCCACAAAGGTCCTTCCTCTAAATGAGGAAGGGGGATGCCATGGGACAAATCCCAAGCTCCCACATGCAAAAATTTTGATCTTTTATTAATAGTTACAATGAGTAGAAAAGCCTCTAAGAGGTCTGCCCAAAGATGAAGGAGAACTTTACAAAGTAAGAGCTTAGCAAAGCTAGAGTCTCCTAAACAATGCCAACTGGAAAACTCTCGAAGTCCAAAATCTACAAGCCCCAAAAGGCCCACAGCCTAGCCAATTTGCAGCTATCCTCTAAGGCTCACGACATCCTTGAATTTGATCTTCAAGTGTGTTGGAGGTCTTGCAAAAAATGGTTAGAAGTTTTCCAACATTTTTCTTCAGCACTCTTGTTGGCCAAAGCTCCAACTGTGGGATGCAATACAAAACAAAATGTTAGTGTAAAAAGAGAGCAAAGTAAACAAAATAAATTACAAATTAATATACAAGACACTAAATCAAGTAATGGGAGTGACCCTCCATACTTGTTTAGCTTAGGAAATGCTCTTGAATAGCTTATATAACCTTGAAAGCTCTAAAATCAAAGAAATATGAAATTTAGATGGTCAAGTAGATAATGAGTAAGAGAAACTCCCCTCTTGCTCTTTTTTAGATGAAAGATTTGGAGTGGAAAATCGATGAGTCTTGACTCACTTTGAATCTAGGAGTGAGTTGATCTAATTGAGATTTCTTCCATGCCCAGATAGATTCCTGCACAAATTCAAATGGATTTTTCCCTACACACTTGAAACAAATATTAGTTTGCAAATGTATTAGAGCAACATAATGCATAAGATAAACCGAATATTCCTCCAAAATTAAATTGGCAAGCTCATTCCTAGAATGCTACTCTAAATCAAAGATATGTAAAAGATAGCTTGCACATATCAATAAAAAATATATGGCAAATATAAACTAACAACATTCAATTATGTAAGAAAACTAAAGTATAATAACAAGTTCATGGAAGGATATCACCTCAAAATGCCTAGAGAACACCACCAAAATTGCTCCAAAGTCTTTGATTATATTAGCAAGTTGCAAGTACAAAATGATAGATTTTCCTCAAGCCCAATAGCTCATAACTTGATTACAAAAATGAGAGCCAAGGATCATTTAAATAGGCAAATGAGAGCCAATCCCAATGACCAATCCATCAAACAAGTGACACATAAATACCAATCCCAAAGTTGGTCAAGCTCCTCCAAATGGCAGTGTGACTGTGAAGTGGCAGCGAGCTAATCCCTTAGCTATAGCAGCGTATTTCGTGAGTGAGGATCAACATACCTTCTTGCTGGCTATGTGTAAAAGCACTTCAAAGAAAGGGGGACAAGTCTCTTAAATAACTCATGCAAATTCCTAGTCAACATGTCAGCAAACTAATGAGTACACCATCCTCTGTGTATTCTCCAAATCAGGCCTGTGTGGACTGCCCTTAATTGGCTCCGTTGATTTCTCATGACTCTTGTGTAACAAATGCAAGAGAATGTGGGGGACAAAATCTGCCCCATGTGGCATTATTGTTGCCCCTTTAAACTGAATTCAAATGATGCCAAATAATGCTACGTTGACTGATCTTTAACTTCTATGTGGACCTGACAGCGTAATTAATCTCATGCCAACATATGATTTAAGTGGGGACAAAGTGGGGGGACAAGTTTTGTCCCATGTGGTATTACTACCCCCCTTTAAACCTTTAATTTGCTTCCCCTTTATGCTTTTGATTTTCTCGTCCTTTTTTGACTTTGAAATATATTAATAATCACCACTTTTCAACAATTCGTGGTGTCTCCAAACTTCACATGTGGCCTTGTTGACTCAACACTTGGAACCTTTGACTTTGTCTTGTAACTTATATGGTGGGCCCCACATGGCCGCCACATCGCCTTTGGTGTCTTATCAATTTGCCTTGTCACTTGTTTGACTTATTTTGACTTCGGAAAATTTATGAATTTTTCCAATTATCCATTTTTTTTGAATTCTTTCCTCATGTTTGCCACTGATATTAGAAAAATCATCTTTTGAGGGACAATAAATCGTTTTTTGACCCTCAAATTGTGTCCTAGGATAATGCTGGGTCTCTAAGGATGAATTTCGAGTAGTCACATGCCCTAGACATTTAAGAAGACCACTTATTTACATCATTACATAAAAAATAATTAAAAAATCTCGTTTTGTTGGAAACTTTGTAGGGATTTACAGGGTAAGTTCCTTAGATAGAACACCAAGGGACACCACTCACAAACAGATCACATATCAGTACACCAGTATTTTTGACGTGGTTAAAACCCTCAAAGAGGAAAACAGTCCACGGCTTGAGCCAACGCGGCCGCTTCAAGCAATTTATTAATGTAAAAGAAAGAAAATTTACATAAGCTTCTCTCATGAACGGTCACTTTACAAATGACCCTCCATGCTCTTTAAATATATATCATGGACCAATCGGGTGTTAAGTCACGGATCAAGCGTCAGTAATATAGAGGAGAGAATGAACCGTCAGATCACTTCATGTCTAGAACATATCGTGACCGTCGGATTGTAAGTTACAAAAGTACATAGTAAAGAAACACACTTTATCTAACTCTACACTAGACCAAGTTATACTTAACTATTTCCTATGTGTCGGAATATCCTAACATCCCCGCTTAAGAACAACTTGGGTAGGATTGAAGGATGTACAAATATGACACAATAGGAGAAGGAGGGAGGCATTAGAGTCTATCCCCCCTTAGTGACAACCTCCCTGAACTCCAACCATAAATCGAAGTTTAGTAAACTTCGCCTCTGTGAGAGCCTTTGTAAAGATGTCCGCAACTTGATCATCGGTTGAACAATATTGCACTTCAAGAACATGGTCATGAATGGGCTTTCTAATGAAGTGAATGTGTAGTTCAATGTGTTTTCTGCGCTGATGTTGGACTGGATCTTTGCATAGTTGAATGGCACTTTGATTATCACACAAAAGTGTAGTTGGATGCTACTGCTGAAAGCCAAACTCTGACAGGATCTGACGAAGCCACAGGGCTTCCTTACTAGCCTCTACAACGCCACGATACTCTGCTTCTGCTGAAGAAAGAGAAATGGCATTTTGTTTCTTGCAAGCCCATGTAATAGGTCCAGAACCAAGAGTTAACACATAACTTGCAGTAGACTTCCGATCATCAAGGTCATTAGCCCAATTAGAATTAGTGAAACCAACCGATAGAGGAGATGCTTCTGCATTGTAATGAATCCCAAACTGAAATGTACCTCGAACATAACGAAGTATTCTTTAGCTGCTTTCCAATGACTTTCATGTGGGTTTTGCATAAACCGAGCAATAAGGCCAACAACAAAGGAAAGGTCAGGAGGACGAGTATGGGTTAAATACAAGAGTTTTCCTACAAGTTGACGGTATAAGGTAGCATCAACTTCAGGAGAAGTACAAGAGACTGAAAGTTTGACTCCAGACTGAAAGGGAGAAGGAGCTAGCTTACAATCTTCCATGTGAAATTGACGAAGAATATCACAAGCATACTTGGACTGGGAAAGGGAAATACCCTCCTTGGATTGCAAGACTTGAAGACCGAGAAAATAGTGTAAGTGTCCTAAGTCTGTCATTTCAAATTTCTTTTTAAGGCTGGACTTCACATGGTTTATAAGGTTGGGTTCACTACCAGTAAGAATAAGATCATCAACATAAA
>APFE031052712.1:0-13804 GCA_000404065.3 Pinus taeda
CATAACTGACTTGTAACAGTATTAAAATCATTTAAATGATCTGCAACAGATCCACCTTCCGACATCTTCATATTAAATAACCTTTTCATCAGAAATACCTTGTTTGAGGCCGAGGGTTTTTCATATAGTTTCTCCAATGCCTTAATCAAACCCTCTTTCTTTGTTTCCTTCGAAATGTTGAAGGCGATCGACGCTGCAAGGAACAACCGTATTGTTTTGAGTGCCTTTCTATCGAGAAGGTTCCATTCTTCATCTTTCATACCCATCGGCATCTTTGTTTTTCTGCCTAATGGTAGGTATAGATCTTTCTGATATAGATAATATTCCATCTGCATCTTCCACAATGAGAAATTTTGGCCGTTAAATTTCTTGACCCTAAACTTACCATCTTCCACCATTGCTCCCACTCGAACAAGGAACCCTTCTTTCCTGCGGGTTTATGAACCAAATAGACCTTCGTCTCTGATACCAGTTGTTAGAATATTATATATTACGGAGCAATGGAACACATAAAATATTGCAGAAATATAAACACAGAAAAACGCACAAAACAAGAGAGACACAGATATACGTGGTTCACCCAATTTGGGCTACGTCCACCCCGAACAACCATTCCTTCCTTTCTATTATCTAGCAAAATGAAGAGACACAACCTACAACAAATCAACTGTAATATCCTCTGTCTTCTCTCACAGTCTCACCTCTCTATTTCTCGCTCACATAGAATACACATCCATCTCACAGCCTCAAATACAATGCCCTTGTACAAAGAGAGGGGTTGCATTCTAGGGCAAAAAACCATAAACTAAACATAAGTTCTACCGTCAGATCATCCACCTAATGAACGGCCTAGATTGACTAGAAATTGCTATATTTTTACAAGGAAAATTTGCATCTGTTTTTAGCTTCAGGGGCGCTGCCCCCGAGCCCCCTGCCGGGGGACCGCTGGATCCTAGACCCCCATGGGGGGGACAAGTCCCCCCCGCACCCCCCCACATGGAGGGGTGTACAAAACTTCCTGGGGTATACATCCGGCTGAAACAAAGACCTCTGAACAATCATGCTCCACACACAACAATTTATCAAGTCCACATGATCAACAAGACATGGGGAGCAAGGTTCCACGGGGGAACATTCTTTCTTTTTAATTTATATCAAAAGGGTAGAAATAAAACAAGGTATCTCATCAAACAAAGGGCAAGAGGTACACCAAAGAAGGAGAAGTACTCGATGGAGGAGAAAAACAAAGCAACAATCTAGTAAAGGTAGTGTATTTGGTATTTTGTTGATCAGGGGTCCCAAAACACCTCTCCTTGTAGTTCGGTTGTCACCTACAAAGAGCATACAAATAGTTGGATGATCTTAGTTCTTTAATAAGAGCCAAGAAATCATGGAATGTGAGAAGAAAAATACATGAGAAAGATTAAACAAAAAGTAAAAAAAATAACATGAAACAACGCTTAATGAAGCATAAACACATCAACAAAGATATAGGAGCATAATCCCCTCTATTGATTGTTGCTAGAAGAGTTAGAAATAATATATCAATACACTTGAAGAGAGTTTCTTGATAAATGGTGATCAAGAGATCTCACCAAGGAACTCCTTTCTTCAATCTCCTATGCAAACTCACTCTCTCTAAAATAAGCCAAGGGAACCTGTAATGGTGGTGGAACTCTCTCAACAATGTAATCCTGGATTGCCTTGGAGCAATTTTCCCAACATAACAATCCACAAAATTCTTCTTCTCTTTGGTCTTCCAATGCCTTGTTTATATAGAAATTTAACTCCTCTTTCCCTCCCTTGGATCATTAAGGAGAAAATGGCTTGAGAGAAGGAAAAGAGAACTCCCTTCAGGGCTACATATCTCTAAGTAGGATCAAAATAATTTGTCCTTAGGAAGTATATGTCAGGGGTAGTTAGCCAAAATTGTGTGTAGTGGTCCCGAGCTATTAACTGGACTTTGGGCGACCCATGTTGCTATCAAAGAAATAGTCATGAGACAGTGAATTTCTACCTTTAGATAGCCCTCATAGACCGATTGTTTAAATATGACCTTAGAATTTTTTTTATATGATGTCTTTAGTTGGAAAATTTTCACTTGTACATGTTCTTGTTTGGCTATGGGTGTCATCTGACCTATACAAATCTGTGTATGATTTTTCCATGTTAACAGTTCCCCCCTAACGTATTATGCTAGGAGAGAAAGTATAGTTGAAATACATCATGTTTTTTTTACTTGATGATGTGTCTAACATGATTTTTGAGAGAGATGAGACCACTATGGAGATGATTGGGTAGATGTCGTTGATGGAGTACTCATAGAAAACCATTTCTTTGAAGGAATGATGATACAAAAAATGTTTATATGAGGCAGCCATGCCCCATGCTCATTATGATGCCTTAGGATTGAAATAGTACAAATATACAGGAAAACATCATGTCAAGTCAATTGTTATCACCAAAAAATGATGACATAGCCATTTTTAACTAGGTGGATCAAAATACACCATGTGAATTTAATTTTACCATAGTAAAATCACTTTCATTGTGGAAAATAATTTAGTAAACCACTTTCATTAAATTATTTTCTGATTTAAGTGATAAAAAAAAACACATGAGAATAATTAGATAAATCATTATTTATTTATTTTTCTCAAATAATTATTATTAAATAATTATCTAATAATTATTCCTTGTCACATTTGACTAAATCCCTTAGGAATATTTAAATAGATAATTTTTTATTTTAATTTTTTATTTTTGTAATTAGAATAATTATTAAATCACTATTTAATAACTATTTTGATTTCACACCTTTCTTGTTTCTCACAAAATAGTTAATAAATCATTTTAGTTGTTAATTATTTCTAAATAAAGCAATTTAATGATTTTAAATTCCTTTTCCCTCTCCATTAAATATAATAAAGTATTCCAAGTAGTTAGATCTAAATTTTGTCAATAATATTTTATTATTCTCCATTATTTAGATTAACTCCATGCTTTTCTATATAATGGGCATTTTTCATTCATTCCTCACCATGATCATTATCATCGTCAACATTATCGTCATTTTCTTGAGCTCCCATTTGATTTCTTCATTTTGTTTGGTTTTTCACACGATTGAGAGAAGGAATTCTATTTCTGAAGCATCAAGAATATCCAAGGACCCATCCCACAGAGGGGGACTTACAGATCAATTTGTAGATCTCCTTCACCATGTGTTATCAATAAATATTTATTCATTTAAAATTGTCTTTCCAGTTGGGTTATTATTCTAGATACATTATTTTAATGCTATTTGTTTTAGATCTCGTTTTCTTTTACTGTAGGTTTTCAATTTGTATTGTAGATATTGAATGACAGAAACCATCAAATTGTTGTTAGGATTTTTGGTACACCTTCCAGGAATTTTCACTCTAACAAATGGTGACTCCATTGGTTTAATAACCACATTCTTAGGTGACTAGAGTTTCAAAAATTTCAGGGTTTCTTCACCATTTTTTAGGCGTCACAGTTTTTATGTTCATTTTTAAACTCTATTTTGTCCAATTTTCAGATTATGATGGGTTTTTTAGCTTTTTCATAGGTCATAAGTACCAACCAAGAAAGAGATGGCAAAATTTGTCCGATATCTACTGACTGAGACTCCTAGAGATAGAGCACACTATTTATCCCCTTTAGTGTGGTCCAGAGTGTACTTTTTTGCCAAGGAACTTCACTCTCATTGAAAACAGGGGAGTACCTATGTGTTGCAACTTTTCTGAAAATTTTTCAAATTTTTTACAATTTTGCCAAGAGTGTTGTTTGTAGACTCGTTTGGTTTTTTCAACTTTGTTGATCAATCCCAATTAATCCTATATCCACTTTTTTTGTCTCTTTGAGGAAGGAAATAGCCCCCTAGGGTTTAGACTACTCCTCCACATTGTTAGGAAGACATTTGTTGAGTGACGAGTTTAGGGTCTTCAACATTTTTAGCCTTTGTTTTCGATATCTGATCCATTACTTTTCATATCCATTGGATAGGTTTATTTTACCTTTTCTTACATTAGAGACGGTGTTTTCCTTTCCCCCTTAGGATCGCCTTGAGCATCCTAGGTCTTAGAGCTTTATACCTGTCCTTTACAATAGTTTTTACTTCTGATTTTTTTTGTTTGTTTGCACCATTTCCAACAGCTAAGCGACTTTAGATCCTAGTCCCTTGACATCATATCTCATTGGCCTATTTATGTGTCTTTGAGTAGCTTGTTTGTCTTCTCTTGCTTAGCTTCTTAGTATCCCTTGTGAGTGTGGTTGTGTATGCTTTATTGAATATTTAATTTTCTGTGATTTCATATTCATTTAAGCGTTTCCGCATTTTACTTTCAACAACATATGGCATCATGAAACATGCTTAATTAACTCATCCACTTAACACATATTTTTCACACACTCATGCCTTAAGTGAAGAAGGGCTTGGTTAACATCGCCAAGCCAAGACTTTAAACACTACACCTTATGAAATTAGCACACATACATTAATCCCACTTGGGCATCAGGTCCAAACAATATTTGTAGTGTAGGTGTAAGTTCAGTGGGACAGCCTTCCAATAACACCCATTGGTCAATTTTCATTGAAACATAGAAGTTTTCATATTAGGCAGCTTAAATTCCTTCACTATCCCATGGTCAAAGTCAGAGTGCATTAGAAACTCGATTCAGAGGGAGTTAGGCTAAGTCATTATGTGAGAAGTTATCCTTGTGGCTACCCAACCCATGGCAGGGAAATCCATGCAGTGGTTGACTACCAAGAAGCTCAAGACTCGACCACCCCCATAGGACAAAGGTAGGCATAGTGACCAATCTTAGGAAAACACGTTATAGAACTGGTTGTGGGAAGCAGTTGGTCCTCTACCCCACCTTTCTCTAGATAGCTCTACGTGCAGGGATGATATTCTATCAAGTAAGAAGTTATTTGGAAGACCATATGAAACAATAGTTCTAGGACTGTTTGAGGACTTAGATCACCTATAGGCTAGATGTCTTTTTTATTTGATCGAACATGTTTTCTTGCATTAGAGTAACATCATTAAAATAGTTATTTTATACTTGCCACCACTACACTATGTGGCTTTTTGTTGTTTTTCACTCTTTTCTTTTGATCGTTATCACTTAGTCTAGACAACATAGTCTAGACAACATAATGCCTCCAAGGCATTCGTCATGTTGAATTCAAGGGATTCACCCTCAATTCCCATTAGGCCATATCACTCCTCCCATCCGGTGTGAGTTCATCCCCCTAGTCCTCCATCAAGTCATCATTCTGATTCTAATTCTTATTTTGTTGGTTCGTATCATTCATCCTTTGATTTTTCTTCCCCTCATCCGCATATCACCATCATGTGAGGCACCAATGTAGGTGCAGGAACCGAACGTGGTAACCCAGGTACCAACTAGGGTACCCTCACTAGAGGAACCTCAATTAGTGTGGTCACTCCAACTCATTTACTTCCTTTTGTCATTGGTCTAAGTCTCCAAGATTTTTACCGACTTATCAATGAACCCCTTCTCCATGATCTCACATGGCCAGTAATGCCTACAAAACTCCATTCAGACATCTTGAAGTTTGAGGGTAATCCTGAAGAAGACCCAACCAATCATGTTCCCTCCTTCCATATGTGGTGTTCATCCAATTCTATTACCGATGACTCCATTCCTCTTGGATTGTTCTAATGCAATCTCACTGGAGATGCTACAAAGTGGTATGTACACCAACCCAGGGAAACCATTCTACTTTAGCGACTCTTGCCACAACCTTTCTTTCATATTTCTAGTTACCTCTCCATTATTATACCAATACTAAACTTTTGACTTCATTTCGTTAAACTTCTGCTACTCGCCTCTCCGACCATGTTTAGGAATGGCATAGAAGGAGGAGCATATGTCAAGCTCTTGACTTTGAAGAGTAAGTCTATATGGATTGGTTTCTTAGATCGCTATTGGCCCACATTGTGAAGGATGTTGCTTCCCACTTTCCTTAAACCAAAGAAGAAGCTCTCCAAATAGCTCTCAAATTTGACCTGGTTTATACCCAGTTAGGTTACGTCTACACTGTCATCCCTGATCTACCTCAACCTGGTGTTGCTAATGCATTGGGGGCATCTCATGTCGTGGACAACATTGTTGCAAGTATTTCATGAAGATGCTTCAGGTATCTCTCCCTCACCATATGGTCTTTCTTCCTCCAGTCCACCCATCTTCCACTCTGATGAGGACATCATGGAAGCCATGACCACTCCTGGTTACCCTTGGGATGATATTCACCATCATCCATACTTCCTCCCGCAGTAGACCCACGACCAATATGCTGCAGAATCCAAAGACTTCATTCATCGTGATTTTGATTTATTCAAAAACCCCATTCTCATGCCCGATGCTTTTGAAGAAGGAAGTATGTCCAACATTTCCCCCACCATAAAAATAAACATTTCAAATAAACCAAGGGTTGAATAAAGCATTGTCTTGGGGGCACATTGCACCATGGAAGAAATTGAGGCTTACACAAAGCTCTTTAAGGAATTATGTGATGCTTTCACATAGTCCTATTTTGAAATTCCAAGACTTGATCCCGCCATTGTCAAACATTACATAAACACTTGGTCCAATTCCATACATATCTATCGAAATAAATGACCTATTCACCCTTCCAAGCGTGATGCCATCAAAGCCGAAATCGATAAGATAAAATGGGTGGGATTCATTTATCTTATTGAATACACCACATGGATGTTTAATCTAATTCATTTTCTTAAAAAACAAGGCACCATCCATGTTTTCAATGAATTTCATGATCTGAACAAAGCTTGTCCAAAATAAAAATTTCCCACACCGTTCATTGACCAGGTCATTGATGAGTGTGCATGGCATGAGATTATTTCCTTTATGGATAGGTTCTCTGAGTACAATTAGATTCGTATCCATCATTTCAATCAGTTAAAAACTGCCTTCACTAATCTGTGGGAAACCTTTGCATGCAAGGTCATGCCATTTGGCTTAAAGAATGTTGGGGCCACTTTTTAGTTGGCCATATCCTATTTCTTTCAAGACTTATCCCACATTATCCTTGCATATATCGATGACCTCACTGCTCGTTCTAGACTTCAGTCACAACACCTCCATGATTTGCGAATTGTATTCTTACGATGTAGTAAGTATAACATTCTCCTTAATCCCCTAAAGTGTGTCTTTTTCATCCCCGTCTTCCTCCTATTGGGCTTCATTTTTTCCAAGGATGGTACTACTCTTAATCCTTTAAAATTTCAATCCATCCTTCAACTTGCCCCCACCCATACTCTCCACTAGCTACAAATCCATCAAGGCAAGGATAACTTCCTTTGTCAATTTGTCCTTCATTATGCCACAATGGCTCATGGGTTCCTCAGACTCTTTAGATATACCATTCCATTTGTATGGGATGACCAAGTTCAATAGTATTTCGATACCCTAAAATGTGCTCTAACTTATGCTCCCTTGATTAGTCCACCAAACTTTAAAACGGATTTCATCTTGTACATCTCTACATCCACCTACTTGATTGTTGGGATCCTAACATAGGAATATTAATAGGAATAGAACATGTCATCTATTATGTTAATAAGAACCTCAACGAGTCCCCTATGTTCAGTCACACAAAGAAAATATAGCGTTGGATGTCGTGTTCTCCATCGAGAAACTTCACCATTACATCCTTACTCATACCACTAAAGTCGTGACAAACTCCAACCTAGTGGCTTTCCTACTGAGTTGACAGATCATCAATGAGAAGTATGCCCATTGGATTATCATCCTCCAAGAATACGATCTTGAGTTTTTCACCCCCAAAATTAAGAAAGGTTTGGCCCTTACTGAACTTATTTCTGAATTCCCCACCGATGCGCATGATCTGTCTGTTAATGACAATCTCTCAGACGCACACTTGTTCATTATAACCTCTTATGACCCATGGTATGTTAACATCCTCGCATATCTGCGAACCTAGAAATTTGTCCCCCATCTCACTCATGATGATCGATTATGGATTCGATGTCAAGCCCCCTGCTACCTCCTGATCAATGATGATCTCTATAGTCACAGTGTCAATACTATCCTTTGTCGTTGTCTCACCCATTCTAAAGCTGAGAAAATGCTCAATTCTTGACATGGTGGCACTTACGGTGGCCACATATTTGGAAAGGCTACTACATATAAAATCATGTGTGCCAGGTAATTTTGGCCTTCTCTCTTCAGTGACCACATTGTGGCAATCAAAGACTATCCCAATCATCAGTTATATGCCCCTAAGGCAAGAGCTCCACCTACTCTCCTCCATCTAGTTGTTGCAGTTGGTCCTTTTTTGTAAATGGGTTATTGACTTTATGGAGTGTTGATCCCCATCTTCTAATAACCACAAGTATTTTATCATGGTTTTTGACTATTTTACCGAGTGGGTTTAAGCCATGCCAACGTTCACTAATACTGCAGCTAAGTTTGCCCTCTTCTTTCTCAACCATGTTATCACCCGATTTTGGGTTCCGAAACAATTGGTCATCAACCATGGCCAACACTTTAAATATGTGATATGGCACAAGTTATCCTCTCTGTTGGGCTTTGAACACCAATATTCATCGTATTATTATCCCCGAGGAAATGGCCAAGTTAAAGTTGTCAACAAGATCCTTAAGGCTATGCTTTAACATATGGTGAATAAACATAAGACCGATTGGAATGTAATTCTCTTCCCTACTTTGTGGGCCTATAGAATTTCTGTCAAGACTACCACTGGGTTCACTCCTTTCCATATCATTTTTGGAGAGGACACAATTTTACCAATCGAGTGTGGAATCCTTTCCCTTCACCTTATTTTCAAGCTCCTCCCAGACAGCCAACCCTTAGAGCAATGAATCATCATGCTTGGGCGTGCTTATGAAGACCTTCATGTTGCATTACAAACCACTGAGGTGGCAAAGAAACGTACCAAATCTCAGTATGACAACAAAGTCCACCCTCATATCTTCCATGAAGGTGACCTTGTTCTCGTGTATGACCAACCTCATTATTTCCTAGGACATGGAAATTTTGAACCTTTATGGCTAAGGCCTTATATCATCCATAAGTGTTTGGCTAGTGGGACATACCTATTAGAGGTTCCAAAGGGCCAAATCCTTCCTAATCCTTGGAATGTGCTCTACCTCAAGAAATTTTACCCATAGCGTTTCCCATCATAGTGTGTGTATCTTTGTCTTTCTTCTTTCATTTAGGTAGCTTTCATCCCCCACTTTCTTACACATCGACTTCAAGTGTCTTTTAGATGGATCTATCATCCACACCTTATATCGTTTTTTCCAATGGTGTGATTCACTTCACCAAGAATATTTCCTCAGCATCTTAGGCCACTTTTACCCCCATGCATTCATTAGTGCACTCTAGTGGCATTTACATTGGACCTGCCACCAATAACTAGGCCAAATATGATGCAGTCATAGGTTTGTTAGTCGATGCCCTTGATCATCATATCCTTCACCTTCATGTTTGTCTAGATTCCTTGTTACTTGTCATGCAATTAAATGGTGTTTATCATGTGCACAATCCTGTCCTATTTAGAAAATATCTATGAGTTAAGATTTTCATGCATTAATTTGAATCCATTTCATTCAATCATGTACCTAGAGCCCAAAATCACTATGTAGATACCATTGGTAATAACATATAAATTGGCATTTATCACACGTAAGATGACATTCATAAAACAAATGGAAAACCATAATTATCACAAAAAGATACATAATCATCTATATATCTATATAATATATATATATAATATATATATTATATATATATATATATATATATATAATATATATATATATATATATTATTATATAATATATATATAGATATAATATACTTATATATACATATATCATATATGTATGTATGTATGTATCATCATACAATTTTTTGAGTCCACTACTCTAAATACATCTAACATTCCCACTCACATGTTACCAAAAAAAAATTGGGGATCCATGTGTCCCTATGCCAACTCACTATCATCTGGAGATTTCTGAGCCAACAGCTCCATCCCACCAACCCATAGATCTCATATACCCTATTCGGCCATCACCATGCACCGCATGGTCCCTTGCCATTCCTAGGGTAGAATGGTACACTAATCTGTGTATTGATCTTCTAGCTCATGCCATCCATGCTCTGTCACCCCAGACAGTAGTAAATCACATGTACGTTGGAGACCCTCCAGTAAAGCCCTATCACCTAGTCTTTGTTTTGATGAGGTTTCATATGATCTACAACACTAGGCGTTGTATCTCATCCTGCATATCCTATCGGCCTCACCATGCTATATCTGCATACCACAAAGTTTAGAAATTAGTACCACATACATATATTTCTTAAACTATAAATGCATCAAACATATAGGAACTTTCACTTACCATTTTGACCCCATGCTCATCCTGGTGGAAGTGGTGAGTCAAGATCCCCTATTAGTTCATGCCCCTGTATGGATAGTCATCTATATATATCAGAATATGCTCCCAATGAGAAACAAACTTAGGTTGAAACACATTTCTAACTCCCCCACCACCTCCTTGTCTCAATAGTTTCCCCTAGTGGTGCATCCTGGGCTCCTACAAGCCCCCATCCTAGATCTGTACATGAGTTCGTATTGTGGGGATCTTCTCAAATAAGAGAGAACACAACATTGTCCCAAATGAATAGTTATCATTAGTTCCCATCTACTCAATGTCAATTGTCATTTCAATGATGATAGCATCATTTGGGCCCACCCATAGTAGGTCCCCCTAAAACACTCTCCACTAGCATCATCTCCCCTCTAGTAATATGGTGGAAGGCATGGCTACCAAAAATTTGTAGCACTGCTACGGCTATAGCTCATGTCTCTAATCTCTCCAAGTCATCAATTGGGATAATCTTTCCCATCACATGACTACCACGTATATAATGATGCTTAGAAAACTCCTTAATATTCCTCCCACGAGGAAACACTAGATGTATCTCCCCTACCAGCCTTAAGTGGGGTAGTCCTACCAAAAAGTATATGTCTTGGATCATGAGCTTGATCAGATGCCCTTGCGCTACAAAGGCCTCTTGATATAGATCCCAATAACTCATTATCCTTGATATAAATTGCCCACCATCCCTCATCAGTGGATTCTCTGAGAACTTTAGCATGCCACATCGTTCCAATATCCCTCTCACTACTTGATTCCTCTGAATCTCAGCACAAAGGGTATCAAACTCTCTTTCTTGCCATGATATCTTTAACTCTTCCATACCAGCAAGATAACACTAAGTTCTTTTAGTTTAGAGTACAAAAGGCAGTCATGGATGCACTTAACCTTAGGTACCAATAGACGACAATTCTGCCCACCTTATTAGTCCAAAGTGCAGTTTTTTCCCAATTCACAAATCTTGATTTTGACGATCAGTTTACTCACTATGATCTCCATAAGATTTAGGGCCTTATCCTCCTCTCCAAATTCTCCATAGATCACCATGCAAATGAATTGAATTTGGAGGAAAAAATCCCTTTTATAGGAAAAACCCTTGTTTTTCTATCACCCATTGCAACCAAACTGTAGCTCTATTCGAAGAATTGTTAGCACCATTGGAAAGCTATCACCGAGTTCTATAATGGGTCTCCCTTATTTTTTTAATCTGTGTTAGGTACCTATAATACTAGTGATTACCCCATTACTATTGTAGTTGTATCCCTTATTAATATTGTTGAGCCCCTATTGTCCCCATATTTTCATTATTGTGCCCCATAGAATCCCTCTATTGCAATTTGTGTGGCTTTATTTTATTATTGTTAGGTCGGTTGGGTTATATTGTGACTCCACAAACTCTTATATATAGAAAGGAGTTTTTGTCATTTGTATCGTCCAAGAATTGTTCATTTATGTAATGTAAAGGAGGTTGCCACCTCGAAGAGGCTGAATTCTAAGGCGTTGATCTATCTTTTCTATCTTCTCTTGAGCTTGTTTCATAACATTTGGTATTAGAGCTTTGGATTCTAGGGTTTTGCTGCTCCAAATAGGTCATCGTGGCATTTTCGCTATAACTTTTTTTCTGTGACGTTTCAGAAGTGAAAAAAAACGCATTTGAGACAAAATCACATTGAACCTTTGGTCTGAATTTCAGAGCTTTTCACACTATATTTGTGGAAATATGATCTGAGGAAGTTGGTCTTTTTGTAGACTCATAAATTACATTCCAAACAGGTGACCTAGGGAAAATCGTCATAACTTTCTCTCTAAGCATCAGATTGAAATTTTGTAAGAGGGTACAAAAACAGGACAGCCTGTAGTTTTTGGTATATATTTTCAGTGTCATAGGATGAAACAGTGACATGTGGCACTTCATACAAGTTCGCTCTTCTAGAAAGGTCTATAATCAAGTCATCTTGGGAGATTGTGCATAACTCTTTCTTGAAGAATCCAATTTGAATCAGACTAGTGGCATTGGAAAGAGGACACAGAGTACTACTACAGATCACAATTTCAGAACTGGATGATCCGAAATTATAGAGATACATTAGATTCAATATCAATCTCCTATAAAGTGAAAAAAAGTGTTTATTTTTTTAAATTTTTTCTTAAGCTTGGTTTGAAAAATTAGTTTGAAGGAATTCAAAGGGCATAGTAAAGCATTATAATTGGTAATTGATTCCCCGAGGAAAGAAAATGCAAACACCTAGTAAGCAACCTAAAAGCTCTAGCATGACTCATGAAGAAGAGGAAGAAATGCAACATGATATATCAAAATCATGAGACCAAGTGCAACAAGTGTCACTTGCAAAAAAAGTAACAGAATCTAATATGAAAGATGTAGAAGCTAGGATGGATGGTTTAAAGAAAGGTGTAGAAGCTAAGATGGATTATTTAAATAAAGTTGTAGAAGCTAAGATCGATGCCATGGAAGCTAAGATGAATGGCATGGACGCTAAAATAGATGGCATGGATGATAAGATGGAAGAATTAAAGATAAATATGAATAAGTTGCTACAAGAAATAGTCACTAATGGTGAAAGGGTAGTAAAGGAAACTCATGATGAGAACAATAAAAATGTTATTCATGATTCCATAGACTCCAATGTTGGATCGAAGACCCACCATATTCCAAAAATCGATATGAGGAAGTTTGATGGCAAGGATCCTGCAACATGGATATTACAGATGGAGCAATTTTTCGATCTCAATAATGTGCAAAACACACAAAAGGTACGTATTGCAAATTTATATTTGGAACCAAATCAGTTTTTATGGTATCAATGGCTTTGCTCTCATAAACAAATTGTCACTTGGGCAATTTTTACGGAAGAATTGACAGAACATTATGAGGATATAAAAAGCAACACTTTTTTAAACCAATTGATAAGTCTCAAACAAAAGGGTTCAATAATGGAGCATATTGAGGAGTTCCAAAAATTGAACATAAGGGTGAAAAATATTCCAGAGGAGCATAGGATTGATGTGTTCATATGGACTTTAAAGGATAATATCCAATATGATGTTTGCCTTTGGGAATCTGATTCATTAGAGAAGGCATTCAGGTTAGCAAGAAAAATGGGAAGCAAAATTATGGCAACTAGGAAGTATACCAGTCACAACTATAAACATGGAAGTGTTATTACCCCTAGCCTTCCACAACCTATAAGGTTGACACCACAACAATTGGAAGAAAAAAGAGAAAAAGGGCTTTGTTATAGTTGTGATAGCAAATACACTAAAGGTCATAAGTGTGC
>APFE031052713.1:9758-32611 GCA_000404065.3 Pinus taeda
GTTTTTCTTTACTATTAGAAGAATAAACAATTGGATTAATCTTATACTCATGTGACAAGAGATTGATTTTAGTCACTATTACTACATTTTTGGGGGCCTACTACTTGTTCTCTTCTCCATAGATTGAATCACAACCCAGGGATTGAACTTTAGTTGGTTTGCACATTTTCATATCACTTGGATCACCAGTTAAACTACCCCTAAGAATTAAACCTATAAAATATTAATATTGATCAATATATAATGTAAATAATTAATATAATTTATAATTATAGTAGCCTTATTAATATATTATCCCATAAATACATTAAATTTAAATAATAACACAGGAAATTAATACATTATTAATATATTTATTTAGTATACATTACATTTAAATATATAAATTTAAACTTTTTTTCCAAAGAAACAACCGAGCTTTTTATAACCAAATAAAAAGTTACATAGTATATGTCGAGGCATTCAGTTTGCTGTATGATTTGAAAATCATAGAGCTCCATAGGATGTGACTACCAATCCTATCCAAAACTATGAGGAAAAAGATAGGCCACTGATCTAAAAACATGGACCTCCTCATATTGAGGAAAACAACCCCAGTCTCCAACTCAAGATAAACAATTTATAATAGTTTTAGCACAAAGTCTGAACATCTCCATGGAAAGATAAAAACAATGCATCTGCTTCCTGGGTCTCCTCATCGAGGAAAACAACCCAAACAGGAAGTCGAGCATAACACAGCCAACAACTGAGTACAGTTTATAAAAAAATAGTTACAAAAAAGAGATAACCATCATGATAACAACTGTAAACAAAATTAGGATGTGCAAAGCCTGAAGAGTCCAAAGTGTAAACTGACTATGTATATGGAGGCTGATCCAACACGTGGATCTGTCCTTGGTCCTCATACGCTATTCTCCAATAGCCCAAATCTTGTTGCAGACCCTCTTTAGAAAGCCTGTTTGTTGTATCATTGTGATCCCTGTAGATGTGGAAAAGAGAGAAAACATTAAAGGAGTGCTTTAATTGTTTTGTCTCTTCTAATAAAGGTAATAAGATATAGTTTTGACATCTGCTTTGCCCATTGAACCATTTAATAACATTCATTGAGTCCCCAAAGATCTAAACTATGAAGATGTTCCTGTGAATAAGCCAGCATAAAAGCAATTTTAGAGTAGACAACTCTGCAAAATTATTTGTACCAGTTCCTAAGCCCACAGAGGCTTTTAGGCACCGGTTTTGATTTATGTGAATTACCAGCTCTACTCCTGCTCTGTTGTTCTGGGATGCCCCATCGAAATAAGCCCACAGAATGCCTTCCTTAATTTGTTCCTCAATAACTTGTCTGGGCACCTTCTCTGTATTAGGTTTAGGGATATTTTTGTAAATAGAAGTACATTGAATTGCAATGGCCTCAAAAGGAGTGTCCTTATCCAAAAAAATGCTCCTATTTCTGGCTATCCAAATGCCCCATGCAATGATGAGAGGTAAATTTCGCAAGTTCCCCTCCGGGTATAGATGCCACCATTTATGTCAAACATATGAAAATATTTCGCCTTCCCAGACTACATTCTTTTGGATGAGCTTTCTAACCTCCAACCACACTCTTTTAATAATAGGGCAATCTATAAATAGATGCCTTATTGTTTCAGAATTGTTTTTGCATAGCGAGCATCTCCCCGGTCCTGACTTATGTTTGGCTTGAAGGATATCCCATGTTGGAACCTTTCGCTTGAGAATACAACAGAATAAAATCCTGGCTTTAGCAGGGCATTTTAGCTTCCACAAGTGTTTGGCCCACCATTCCAGATTCCCCCATCCTTTCTTTGACATAAGGAATTTATATCCAAATTTTGGTGAGTAGGACCCAGATTCTGCATGGGCCCACACTAGCTGATCTGGTCTATCTCTCAATCTCACATTTGACTTGGAGAGTTCTAGGGTATAGGTCTTCCAATCATTCCACCATTTGGGCAATAGATCCAATTCCTCTCCTGATAGCCACACTTGGCCCCAAATAGATGAGTGACTTTGTTTCTCGATCTCATTGAGGAAATAAATTCCTTTGGAGTCAAGATGCCTGATAAGGTCCGGGGATAATGCAAAATTTTCATTACAGCCTACCCAGGGATCTTTCCCTATTTGAATATTCTCCCTGTTCCCAACCTGCCAAAACAGACCTTGCTCAATGATCTTGAAGGCATCTAAGGTAGCCTTCAATACAACAAAAACATTCCTTTTTTCTTAATTGGGTTTTTTATCCAATCTTTTAATGGGACAGGGTCAATGTATTTCCTTTTCACATATAAGTTTAAACTTTATATAATGATAAATTGTTGCTATTTTTTTAATAATATTATAGCTTTATGTTTTAAATGAGATGAATACAAAGTTTTTACTTTAAGATTATTAATAATTTTGGATATTAAATTTATTTATAAGCATTTTATTCAATGAATGATTAGTTTTCATTTATGGTTTTATTAATTTAATAAATGTATTATTATTTTTTTGTTTTGTTTTATTCTTTTAATCTTTATCTTCGTGGTTTTATATAATCACTCTTTAATATATAAAATATGGTTCAACAGTCCTATAATTTTATAAAAATATGTCCGTACGATTTATTTATTTATTTATTTATTTTTTTGAAAATTGTAATCATGGTTTTATGGATTTTTTAATTTTATACCATAAGTATATATGAAATTTTGTTGAAGATTATGAACCTCCATTATTTATAATTCTAACATTATTAAAAAATGGTTTTATTAATTTTAATGTTTTGGAAAACGTTTTTATTTTATCATGTTCCAATAAACTCTCCCGGAATGAATTTGGATTATTGGTTCCTTTGTTCTATAATCAAGAAAATTATTTTGTTGTTGAATACCTTAAATATAATGGGTGCATATGTAGTTTTCTTATGCTATTTATAGATTCAAGATACATAGTAGAGTCTATTGTTAGATCTATGGTGATGTTATCCTTACCAATTAAATTCTCTTGTTCATAAAATTATTTTGTGACGAATCCATTTACAAAGACATTTAAAAACATAGGGTCAATATTGATTGGAGACTAGGGATTTTTTCATTATTGGAAGAAGTAAGTACCAAATTCTTAGGCCCCTATACTACTAGTGTAACCCCTTATTGTTATTAGTACAACCCCCTTATTATATTTTTGTACCCATGTAGTCCCCATAGAAGCCCACTATTGTTATTATTGTGCCCCATAGAAGCTCACTATTGTTATTATTGTGCCCTTACATTATTATTGTTATGTTAGCTCTGATTATATTATGACCCCTTAGACTCCTACATATAGAAAGGAGGTCTTGTCATTTGTATCATCCAAAAATTATTCATTTGTGTAATGTAAAGGAGGTTGCCCCCTCGAAGAGGCTGAATTATAAGACGTTTATCTCTCTTTTCTATCTTTTTATGAGCCGGTTTCATAACATTTGGTATTAGAGCTTTGGATTCTAGGGTTTCGCTGCTCCAAACAGGTCATTATGGCATTTATGTTATAACTTTTTTTATGTGATATTTCATATTTTAAAAACAAAACCCATTTGGGTTGAAATTGTTTTGAAGGTCGGGTCCGAATTTCAGAGCTTTTCGTGCTATATTTGCAGAGATATGATCTGAGGAAGTTGGCCTTTTACAGACTCCCAAATTACATTCCAAATAGGTGACCTAGGGAAAATCATCATAACTTTTGTTTTGAGCATCATATTGAAATTTCGTAAGAAGTTACAGAAATAGAACAGACTGTAGTTTCCTGTGTATATTTTTCAGATTGTAAGGTTAACACAGTGACACGTGGAACTTCATACAAAATCGCTCTTCTGAAAAGGTATATAATCATGTCATCTTGGGATATTATGCATAACTCTCTTGGAGAATCTAAATTCGATCAGACTGGTGGCATTGGTAAGAGGATGTAGACGGCTACTGCAGGTCGCAATTTCACAACTGGAAAAACTGAAATTGCAGAGTTATAGTCATTTCAAGATCGAGCTTCTAAAATCAAGAAAAGTTGATATGAAGAAGTTTGATGGAAAGGATCTGGTAAATTGGATACTTCAGATGGAGCAATATTTTGATCTACATGGTGTACCACTATTACAAAAGGTATGTATTGCATCTTCATATTTAGAACCAAATCAATGTTTATGGTATAATGGGCTTTGTTCTCGTAAACAACTTGTTACATGGTTAATTTTCACAGAGGAAATGATTGCACATTATGAGGATACAAAGAGAAATATCTTCTTTAGAGCAACACCACAACAATTGGAAAGAGAAAAAAGGCTTTGTTACAAAGTGGAAAGTAAAATTATGGCAACAAGGAAGCCTACCCATCACAACTATAATAATGGAAGCGTTGCTTCTCCTAACCTTCCACAACCTACAAGGGTTACACCTCAACAATTGGAAGAAAAAACAAAAAAAGGGCTTTGTTACAATTGTGATAGAAAATGCACTAAAGGTCATAAGTGTACTGAGAAGAAATTATTTTACATAGATTATGAAGAGGATCAAGAAAAGGATCAAGAAACATCAAAATAAGAGGATATGTGCTAGGACCCAAACCTAGATAAAGAAGAAATGAATCCGACCATATCTTGTAAAGAATTGACAATAATTACCACTCCTCAAACTCTCAAGATAGAAGGGCATATCAAGAAGAAAAAGGTTCAAGAAGTGAAAGATCACATCAAGAAAGAAGAAATGAATCTACCCATATCTTGTAATGCATTGGCCAGAATTACCACTTTTCAAACTATTAAGATAGAAGGACATTTCAAGAAGAAAAATGTTCAAGAATTGAAAGATCACATCGAGCATCAAGAAATTAATACAACCATATCTTGTAAAGTATTGGAAGAAATTACCACTCCCCAAACTCTCAAGATAGAAGGACATATCAAAAAGAAGAAAGTTCAAACAGTGAAATATCAGGAAGAAAAGTATCAAGAAACATCAAAAGAAAATGATACTCACCAAGAACCAACTCCAGAGAAAGAAGAAATGAATCTGACCATATCTTGTAATGCATTTGTCAGAATTACCACTCCTCAAACTATAAAGATAGAAGGACATATCAAGAAGAAAAAGGTAATAATGTTGATTGATTTAGGTAGTACCCATAATTTTATTAATTGTAAGATAACCAAGGACTTCAATTTCTTCCTAGATCCAGCACCTGAGTGTCAGGTGACAGTTGTAAGTGGAGGAACCATAAATTGCTCTAGAAAGTGCCATAATATCAATCTATCCATGGGAGAATATGTATTGAATAGCACAATGTTTTCCTTTCTAATGGGTGGTGCTGATGTTGTACTAGGAGTCCAATGGATACAATCATTGGGTACAACAGCTTTTAATTTTTAAGAACTTTTTATGAAATTTTCTTCGGAAGGAAAGGAAGTTGAATTAAGGGGTATCACAGGGAAACTAGGAAAGATAATCAACTCTGACAGAATGACAAAGCTTCTAAAGAAAGAACAACGAGGCATAATTAAACAATTATGTTCGCTAACTGTTTGCACATTGAAATCTTGTATTTCTCCAGATCTTGAAAAAGTCTTGGACAATCATTCCAAGGTGTTTGAGGCTCCCAAAGGTCTCCCACGTATTCATGATCATGATCATGCTATTCATTTTATTCCAGAATGTGTTCCTACAAACATCAAGCCTTATAGATATCCATATGCCCAAAGGAGTGAAACTGAACATATGGTTGTAGAAATGGTAGAGGTTGGTATAATTATCCAACCAAATTTCATAAATAAAGGAAGGTATGAATGGAAGAATGGCGAAGCAGGGTGGGAACTCATTCAAAAGTTTCTGAATATCTCAGTTCCAACAATATTGCTAGCACTTGACAAGGAAGGAAAAAGCATATTGGAACCTAAGGCATTTATAGAACCGAGAAGTCGACAGCTACGAAATCAATTAATTTCAAAGCATCTCATCAAGTGGACGAACTTATCTATTGAAGATTTCACATGGAAGGACAAGAATTTTATATAGAAGCATCAAGAACTACTCAAGTGTTGAGGACAACACTTTTTGAAGGAGAGGGGCATGCAAGGCTCCTATACTACTAGTGTAACCCCTTATTGTTATTAGTACAACCCCCTTATTATATTGTTGTACCCATGTAGTCCGCATAGAAGCCCACTATTTTTATTATTGTGCCCCATAGAATCCCACTATTGTTATTATTGTGCCCTTACATTATTATTGTTATGTCGGCTCTAATTATATTATGACCCTTTAGACTCTTATATATAGAAAGGAGGTATTGTCATTTGTATCATCCAAAAATTGTTCATTTGTGTAATGTAAAGGAGGTTTCCCCCTTGAAAAGGCTAAATTCTAAGACGTTTTTCTCTCTTTTCTATCTTTTTGTGAGCTGGTTTCATAACATTTGGTATCAGAGCTTTGGATTCTAGGGTTTTACTGCTCCAAATAGGTCATCATGGAATTTTCACAATTTCACAAAATTCATATAATTATGGTTTATGTTACAAATATGTAATTATTCATATGAACTTGTAGATATGTCAAGTAAAAAATGCAATTGGTCACCAACATCACATGAGAGAGCTAATGATTTTTTTCATCTACGACATCATTAACATAAATATGTAATAAATGAATGTAGGAGAGCTATATATCATAGAGGTACTATTGAAATTACTCTTCAAAATGATTTTTCCATTAACTATATGTATCACAATATGGGTAATATCATGCAAAGAACATTTCACATAGATGTTACATTCTCATAATATCTCCATGATCAACATAATTTTCCTATTTGATGCTTTCCTAATAATGTTCATTATAATGGGGAAACATCTCACATTCGATAAGATCATCATGTCGATAAATTTTCTGCAAATGTCCACCTTAACCATTCTACATATGAAAATTATGAAAGTTTGGAGTAGGGCGTAAGGTTACAAAACATCCACCCTAACCAATTTTCCTTTGAAAATGCAAGTTTGGAGCAAGGCCAAAGGTTACAAAAAATCTATGGTAGAGTCAGTGATGACATATGTGTAATGATGTGGATGATAGTGGTTAACTTGTCTATTTAGTTGATAATTTGTAACCACTTGCTCGAAACATTGTCAAAATCAATTATCACTCATACTATTTTACTTGGAACAACCAACGTATTCCAACCTTGTTTCAAGTGTGACTACAATAAAAGTTATTTCTTTATATTGGTGTCTTTACACACATTTTATTTACTTATACAATATTTTGTTCTCTTGGCTCATGACACAACTCATTTGAATAGAGAGAGAGAGAGAGAAATTAACTCCCTCAAATGTTCCAGCCACTCATCTCAGAAGTGAAGATGAATCGTGTCATAACCTTCCTCCACATCATCCTAGACCATTTTTATTCTTGAGCTAACATTGTTACTCATTTGTTGGTTCATTGATATTAGTTTGTATCCATATTAGACATGATAAATTGAGTTTATAACAATTAATTTGAAATTATGTATAAGTTTTTTATTTTTTTGCTAATTATTAGCAAACCACATGAGAAACTTGTGGAGACATATTTATTGTTTGCTAATTGCCAACAAACCATATCAGAAAATTGTGGATCTCATATTGGTTTTTATTTATTTTTGAACAAAATTATGTATAAAAGGAGTTCCTCTTTCATTCCATAGGGACTCATAGAGAAATGTTCAAATCATAATGAAATAGTTTAACTATTAAGCTTTTGTTTTAATTCTAGGTTATAATTTCTATAGTTTGTGATTTTAATAATTAATTTATCCTTTTTCATATTTATGAAATATTAATTTAGTTTAATTATCCTAATTAATGAAATTAATTTATGTTTTCAATATAGTAAGTATTGATAAATATCGTCACTTTTTTCTATGGAGGAAAGGTCCACTCCAATACAACAAAGTGTTGTATATTTAGGTAGTTTTCTTTTATAGTTGTGTAATTTAACTCCTTAATTATTTATTCATACACAATTGATTTTATTTATTTATGCAATTAATTATTTGAGTATGATTGTATTTATTTATGCAGTTTTTTACTATGTTTATTTTAAATTTGAAATGCTTACATCTCATATTGGTTTGTATTCATTTATATTGTTGAATAAATGTGCTCCATGTAATGATTAAATTTGTTGGTTTCAGTAAAAATAATGATCATATTAGCATGGATTAGTACTTTCATTCTTTTCTACTTGTGTGATTTATTTCCTTCATATGTGGTTTGTTCTAGATGTGTTTGGGGTTACAATGATATACTTCTTAAGCCCACTAGGCATAAGTGTGTTGTTTCAATCCTACAAATGTGTTTATCTTATTTCAAATATGTGTGCTTCTTTTTCTACAGATGGTTGAAAGATGCACAAGTGGACCATGCATTTTTTCAACTTTTGCTTTCGTGCAAGTGTGTTTACTTCATTGCAAGTGAGTTTAATTTTCAGCCAAAATATTTACTTTCCTATAAGTGTGTTTACTTTCCTGTAAGTGTATTTGCTTTAGTAAAAGTAGCTTTAGTGATTTTACTTATAAATTTGTAGAACCTTACCAAGTTTATGAATTAATACTATAACTACAAAACATACCAATGAAACTAGGAAGTGTGAAATGTATATGGTGCATGGTAAATCACAAACTCAAAATGAGCCCCAGGTTGATGATTAAATGCGAAGTGTTTTGGTTTTATTTCTAAAGAATTGGACAGGTAATTTAAAAAATCGTCTTATTCCTTATGAAGTCATCTATAAATGAGACATAGTACATAAATTTTCCCAGTGATGGAATTGACATGGGTACAAGCACATTACTATGCACCAACTATAATATTCCCTCTACCTTCATAGAACCTAAGGGTAATCATACCATGATTTACTTCGCATATAAAAAATATTCATAGAAATAAATATCTAAAGAGAAATTAGACATACCTTTTAGCATACCATTAACATGAAGTACTGAAATGCCCTTCTCTCTTATATGCCCTATTCTTTGATGCCATATCAGAGTTTTTCCCCCAAAGACTATAAGATTTTTGCTCCAGTATTAAGAATAATAAAACTATTTCATCCATCATTAATGGTGCTTCCCAGTAGCTTATATAGAGTTCCAATCTGAACTCCACTCAGTAATTCCATTTCTCCTCAAACCATCCTGCAAGTATCATTTTCAAACACTATTTTCACACCTATATCACTCATCTTTCTTACAAAAATCAAATTTCTTGCCAAACCTAGGATGTGTAAAACACCAGGGAGTGCTCAAATCCTTCCACACTTAAGATTCAAGTTGATTTTTCCTTGTCCCATGATTCTAGTTATTAAGTCATCTCTTAGGAAGACATCACCACCATCATATCTTTCATACTTGCAAAACTACTCCCTATGAGGAGTCATACGAAAGAATGCACCAAATTTGATTAACTATGCCTCATGATCTACATGTGTACTTGAGGAATCCAAGTAGATATCCGCTCCTTCATATGAGGGGGTTTTTACTTCTACAAAAGGAGCATCTTCATATCCCTTCCCTTTCTTGGTAATTTTGGATCTACAATCTTTCTTCAAATGCCTTATTTTCCGCATCTTTAACATACCTTAACAAATTTCCCTAGAGATGTAGACCTTCCTATAGATTTATCTTCAACTAGAGGACTTATTTTTATTTCTATTCTAGGAGCATCCTCATATAGATAAGACATTTTTGTTTTGAGTTTCCATGTTTTTCCATGCCATGTCCTTTGATTATAAGGATTAGACTATTTCATCAAACCTAAAGTCATTGCATTATTACATATCGAAATAACCATACTATCCTAAAAATCTAGTAAAGAACACAACAAACTTATACACATATCTTCATCTAAAATATTAATATCAACAAATAATAATTGGTTTACCACAATATTCAAGGCTGTCAAATTTTCTATCATTAAGTCTCCATCCTTCATCCTTAGGTTACCTAACATCTTTCATAGGAACAATTTGTTCACTAGGGACTTAGATTGATATAAATCCCCTAACTTGTTCCATGAATCCTTTGTTGTGGCTTCCTATAAATATTTATTAATACTGAATCTAAGAGAAATAGTTGTATTATGCTATTTACCTTTTGATCCAAAATTTTCCGATCTTTTTCCAACATCCCCATCGGTGTAGAATCTAGATCCATAACAATCCATTGATGTTTGTCCACCAACAAATATTCCATTTTGAACTTCCACAACTCAAAAATTTCGCATTAAATTTCCCAATGTCTATATTTGAAATTCTCACCATTTCCTTTCACCACAAGAAGTAACTCCACATAACCCCCACTGTAACATCGTATATCATAGGCCTAAGCAAAATTCCTTAGCCACAAAATAATCCCATTGAAGAAAAAACTATTGTAATACCAAACACGAGTTTTAACCTTATGCAATTAATTGTTGCAAACACATTTTTAATAAAACATAAAAGATGCAATAACAAACATATACGTTAACACAAATATTTTGTCCTAGAAACACAAACTGTAAAAAACAACAATACTTTTCAATATATATTTTTCTTTATAGTATTACAATATATATACATATACATATCCTATTACATCCTTAAATTACCAATCAATTTACCATGGACTATACTAGAACTGCACTTATTTAACCAAAACTATAAAACCATGGAAAAAATAACCATGCATGCAAAAATCACTAAAGGAAAATACCATGTGGTGAAAATCACCAAAAATACATCCAAAAGGATACCCAATTTTTTTTCTTAGGGGGTACTACCCCTAAACCCCCACACAAGGGGATAATCATGAAAATAATATAACACATACCTAACAAGAGAGAGAGAATGAGGGAAGTGTGGGGGGAGAAAGATAGAAAGAGGGATGCACAGGGAAGGAGAGGGGGGAGAGAGAGAGAGAGATAGAGTTGACTATAGGGAGGAACCGAAAGGGAGGGACAAAGACTAGGGGAGGGAGAGACATGGGTGGAGAGAGATGGAATTAAGGAAGGGGAGAGAGAGAGGAATAAGTAGGGAGAGAGAGAAAATGAAGGATAGTGGGAAAGAGCGGGAGAGAGAAAGTGAAAGGGAAAGGGAGATACATGCAAAAAGAGATGGATTAGAGAGAGTGTGTGTTAGAGAGAAAGAGGGGGTGAGGTGGGGGGAGAGAGAGAGAGAGATAAAGGGAAAATGAGAGGGGATTAGAGATAAAGAGGAAAAGGAAGAGAGGTGAGGGTGAGAGAGAGAGGGGAGGGAAGAAATGTGGGTGAGATAGAGATGGGGAAGGAAGAGAGAGATAGAAAGAGATATGGAACAAGGGGAGACGATGGAGATATAGGGGAAGGGAGAGATAGAGAGGAGGATATAAGAGATATTCTATTGAATATTATGTTTTCATTGATGCCGAAGTTAGGGAGAGACAGATTAGAAGTCCAAGCAGGAAGTTCATGAATAAGTGCAAAGGAGAAGAGGAGAGTGCAAAGGAGCAATGGATAATATTAAGAGGTATTGGTTTAGCCGTAAATAGACATTCATATATCATACCTTGAAGTACCAACTATCTCACAAATCATAGGATCATGAAATCCTAATATCCAATAAGATTTGCACCTCATTGCAACCCCCAATTGCGAAGCCTTAAGTTATAGAACCTAAGGGCTAAGCACCATCAGAATGTATGCCAAGTGTCAGGTGCCTATTTAAAGTATTAAAATAAATAGGGAAGTACTAGTCTTGGAAACAATAACTATTAATTACTAATATGTGATTATTTTTATTAAGGCGTGATTAGGAGATACCATATGAGTTTAACGATATTAAGCATATGAGCACGGGGGATTCACTGGGGGAGAAATAGCCTACCATGTGCATTCATGTTGGGGGATATATATTGAGGAAAAAAATGACATAATATATTGAGCATATAATATGCGACAAATGGTTTCTATATTGGCAAGTATAAGAAATGGAGCTCAAAGTTAATGGAAAGTTCATGAAAAAATGGATACCTATACGATATAGTGAAAGTAGGGGTGTTTAAATTGGGAAGATGTATTTGGTTCATATTGGTAGGGGTTAAATAATGTGGTTTTTAGAGGCATATTCCAATATCATGTAGTCAAATTAAGGGTATTGTTTAGTATGCCATGAACACATGTGATATGTCAGAGGTTCATTGAGTGAAGACCCCGTGAATTTGAGGCACTAGATGTTTTTTTGTTTGAGTGTCCCAATATGATATGAGAATAAATATCATGTGATGCAACAATGATGAGTCCCATACCAAGGTACTAAGAACCAGATGCTATATTGCATAAATGTTAAAAAGGATAGGCTAATATCTATTGTGACGTGGAAAAGATATGACGTGGAGCCACATAGACACATGTGGCATTAGTTTTTGGCATTTTTGGATGACAAACTAGATAATTTATTGATGAGAAGTGGTAGTAGCATACCATGACACATGAAAGAGATATGATGTGGAAAAGGTGGGTCCATACCAAGGTATCGATATGAATAATGCTCCAAGATCATATTCGGTATCTGGTATGAAAAAAATAGGTCATTAATTGCATATCATGGAAAATATTTTGAACAGTTAGTCAATTGACATAAAAGTGGTATCAGAGTATCGAAGTACTAGAGTACTAGGATGGATAACAATGTGTGAGCCTTTGATATGTGGTGATTCGATAAGAAGGTATTGGTCACAACATGTGGTCACAAGCATTCAATGGTTTAGATCTTGGACATAAAGATCCATGAAAAGGCATGTTCAGGTATCCAAACATCCGATTATAAATAAGTGGACCCTCTTCAGGGATTTGGACTTTGGATCCATCAAATTTCACTAGGCCAAATGGGGTAAAAATCCGACATACATTCAACGCATCTTCATTGGCTATCCAACACATTAGTTCTAAATTTTGTCTCTATTGTTGTGTCGAATAGTTGACCCTTCATAAAGCATCGAATATTTGACGAGATTGCCATCGAATATTTGACGAGATTGCCATGGAATATTTTACACACAAGATAGCCAAAAATGCCTTTAAGCATTTGATGCTTTCCAATTGGATTTGCGACGCCAATAGGTGTCGAATATGTGACAAGTTCAATGTTAGATATCTGCCACCCAAGATGCCAAAAGTGAGTTTCACCCTCTGACACTTTCAAGTCATATATTTTATGTAAACAAATTTGTAATGTCAGCTAGTTGATGTCTTATTAGTTTAGTTCAAGGGGATTCAACAATGTTTCTATCAGAATGGAGTCGAATGTACGATGGGGTGGCGTTGGAAAAGTTACTTTGTAATAGTTTAATGTGACAAGAGTGTTATGGAATTGACTCATTCATATTTCTGTAAAAATTTAGATATCCAATGATCTATTCCATTGGAATGGCATCGAATATTCAATGTTTTAACTTAATGATGAATATCCGACAGGTGCCAGAGCATTAAAAAATAAAAAAATTGATTTGAGGGTTGATTGGTTGGGGAGGCATCTCTTTCAAGAAGATGATTTAGTTGGATTCAAGGGGGGTTGGTTATTCCACTGAAGGAGAAATGGTGGTTTATTAATCAAAAAGGTAATATAAGGCGAGTTGGTGGTTTTCCAAGTGGATGCTTTTTTTAATTGTGATGTGAGGCCACTTTGCAATTATTGGAGTTAGTTCTATTGGGAAATGGTGTATCATATAAGTAGTAAATTCATTAGGTGTGCTACATCTGTCAAGGTTGCTTCGAACATAAAAATGAATAATAACTTGTTCTTTTCTCAACAAAGAAATATGCCACTAAATGGTACTCGATATCGATTACTAAAGCCCATAATTGGACATATTTAGGTAATTAAAAGAATTCGAATTAGGCTCTATGCCATGAGCATCTAGGTTCAGATGAGCCCAGTGGCAGCAAAGGTGACTAATGACACTTGTGAATCCCAGTAAGCCCAGTAAGCCCCCTAGTTGCAATTCAGTCCCTAAGGTTTTTTTCTCAAGGAACTCTCATGCAATGTGATAGGTCGACAGTGGTGATGAGTGTAGAGGATTTTTTAGAAATAAGGTTATATGGTGCAAAAATTCCACCCCACAAGTTCCCTCTATTTGCACCAATGAGAATTTTTTCTTTGGAATTTATTAGAAAAAGCCTAAATGTGGACCCAATCCATTTTGTCCCAAATCTGAAGGGTTTCCTCTTTAAACTACCTTGAACAATGGGTCCTTTTATTGTGAATAATAGACATGTTGACAAAGAAGTTGAAAATATGATGTAATAATTGGGTTTTGGACAAGGAGAAAAATGGAATCATGATCCTCATTTAGTAAATTTCAAAAGAAGAATGGAAATGAATTGCACTCCATATACCCATGAAGAAAAACTAGAGTTGGAAAAGTTGGAAAATATTAGTATGGAGGATTCATAACAAAAGATATATGTAGAAGGATAAGGAGAAAAATGGAATTATGATGCTTATTTTGTAATTTTCAAAAGAAGAATGGAATAAATTGCGCTCCATATACACATGAAGCAAAACTAGAGTTGGAAAAGTTGGAAAATATTAGTGTGGAGGATTCATAACAGAAGATATATGTAGAAAGTTATTTTCATAAGTAAAAAGGCTTGAAGAGGAATGCCCCTAAATTATGGACTTTGATACTGAAGGCTCAAAATCTAGCAAGAAAGCTAAGGTTCAAGGAGGAGAAATTGAAGCTTCACAATTGATTGAAAACCCTCAAGAGAAGTAGGATTCCAATTACAATTGGGAGATACAAGATTTTCACCTTCACCCCCAATTCCTACTAAAGAGGAGGATTATTCCTTCAACGGTTTCAAGGCTCAATCAATCCCAAATTACCAAACCAGACTCCTATCAACCATGGGCTTGGAAAGGAATCAAGGCATAATATCTCTTACTCATCCAATTAATCATACTTTTTCATCAGGCATAGATTTCAAGACAATAAATTTTTCTATGGATACTAAAGACATTCCTTTACCTGACAAGATTAATCTACATAGGCAAAGATGTTAATTAATTTATAATTATCTTGGAAAGTCTTCTTTGGTAGTTAGTAAAGTAGAGGAACTCTTGGAAAAAATAATATACCAGATTAAATAGGAAAGGGAAAATTCTAGAGCCTTGCATACCTAAAATGAAGAATTCAAGAAGTCAATCATCAAACTGGGAGTAAATCTTGATGATAGAGAAGTGATTCAAGCCTTGCTACAAAGTACTAAGTCAGAAGTTCAAACATTAAGGAAGAAATTAAAGATTCTTGAAATTGAACATGTCTAGACACCTGAATTGGTTCAGATGGAGAAAGAAAAGGAAATTTTGACAAAATAACCGTTGGGAAAAAATGAAGAGTTAGCAGTCCTCAAGCAACAAAATGCAGAATTGTAGCAAAAAATAGATAAGCATGTTTGCACTGTGGTAGTGTCAATTGATTTAGAAGACCCTACAGAGAAACTAACAAAGGTTATGACCAAGTTAAAAATATCAGAAGATGAACTAAATAAGCTGGAAAGGAACCCAGAGGATTCCAAAGGACAATTGAGTATAAAATAGAGAAAACACTATTTAGCAAAGGAAAATTTGAATCAGGATACCCTCAAGCATCAATCAACAAAAGAGGAAATTAAGGAACTAAATGCTAAGCTCAAAGGTAACATGTTCTTAATTCAAGCAAGGCATATTATTTGGGATGATATAATTCAACAAATTCGAGCTATCTAGGACCATATGAATGTTATTGAAGAAGAAAAAGACATAATAAAGGCCACCAAAGAAATTATTACCACAAATGAAAATAAAGCATACGAGAGCACCTAAATGGCTAAGAAAATTATTGATTATTTAACACTAAATCTTCACATGAGTTGAGAGTTGTAGACATTAGAGATAGAGTAGTTGTGGTGATGGAAATCAACAAAATGGTGTATAGGAATATGTACAGGGAACATGCAAAGAACATATTAATAGAATTCAAGGAATTAGTGGGACTTTTTAATTCCCACTTTCGTTAAAGAGTTAGAGAAGGCCTGCCTTGGCTTGCTATTTCCATTTGAAGTACAAGACATCCGAGTCAAGCACGTACAAAAGGAATGGTACTTTCTTCCAAGTCCATTTCTCTAAACTTGTTAATAATTGAGTCACTTGGTTCTTGTTGGTGCTAAATCAACAAATATTGATATTTGTTATAATTTTCAAGTTGATAAAAAACATGTCAAATTCAATTTCAGACTCCATATTTGTATATATGTAGGCATATTTTATTTTGAAAAAATTGATACTAAACCATTATTTTATGAATTTTATAAAAATACTTTGCTGGAACACTGTAAGTACGAATGTAGTTTTGAAGTTAGAAAAATGGTTCTTAACGATTGTATTATGAAATTAAAAATACAATTTCCTAGTTGATTTTTTACTCGCCATTTTATTTGATAGTGCTCGGGATTTGAAGAATTTAAACAATTTTCTTTGGGAAAATTTTCAAATGTGGTGACTAAGTTTATCAAAGGGATGTTAAAAAAGTATACATTTTTACATACATAAAAAATGTTTTCAAAATTGGAATAATTATTTTTATTTCTTTGAAAAAATCATAATTTTATTAGAACACAATTACATCCATCATATGCTTAATAGTATGTTGTGAAAGCCTTCGTTAGAATCCCTAGAATGGGGAAAGTCATATAATCTTGCTAATATTATCCATTTTAATGAAACACATACAAATACAATCCAAAATATTATCAGCTTACAAACCTCATTCTATCACCTATAGGTCCATACATATCGAAGTAACAAATCCAAAGAATGTTATTACAATTTAATAAGTATTTGAGCTCACATGAGAGCACACAATTGTAGGATATATAGTGGATAAATGATCCCTTGCGCATAAAACTAGAGTGAGTTATATAATAATTGATTCCACATGAGAAAAATCAAAGAAAGGGATGGCGAACATAGTTCAAGGATTATCCATTCTCACATCACAAACATACTAATGAATTTCACACAATGATAAACCATAATAAAGGAGAGCCTATTGGCCACCTCATTCTTTACCCTATAGGAATATTGAAAATAAATTTGATAAAAAATGGTCCCAAGAAATTTAATATGCTCAAAGATAGGTCATAACAAGAAATTTTTGAAAGAGTTGACTCCCTTCATCAAATTGTTAATTGACCTGAAATCCCCCAAACTTTGAATTTTTGAACATCCTTTTTAGCTATGAGCATGAGGGCCTTATGTTTTGAGTACCATCCAAAAATCTATTAATTGAATGGGAATTTAAATTCGATATTGGTTTGAACAACCATAACTAATTTCCTAGCACCTCACCTTCACACACTACTTTATACCTAGACTTACTCAAAAGCGTTAAAATTTTGGCTGAACTACCTAAAATATGTATATCATTTTGGAAACAGTACTTATAGATGGAATTAAAAAAATGTTGTAGAAATCACCACTTGTGACTTTCCCCTGGCTTCAAACGCATCCACTAGGGGGTTCAAACCTAAGACTTGTATTTATGCAGGCTTGTTCACCTCACAGCCTACCCATTATCAAAAGGGACAAACACATGCCTAACATACCAAAAGTTGTATGAGGCCCTTTAACACATGCCTAACAGGCCAAACTGGTCTAAGTGGAACTCTAAGATTTAATTTCTTTATATGTGTATGAAAGTTTTGTTACATGTCATTACTTCATTTAGTTCATTCATACATGGTATGTTCGCAGGAAAATTGTGGTTCTTGTTGAGCATTCAAGATTACAAGAGTTATTGAAGAAACAAAATTTATTGCCACTAGAAAGCATCTAAACATAAGATAGCAACAACTCATAGAATAGAATCACAAGGTTCACATAATTTTGATTTCAAGTTCTTTTGAAGGCCAATCTTTTCAAGCCATTTTTAGTCTGTCTCACCATCCTAGCTCAAGGAACTTGGGATAACGAGACTTCTTGGTATACTTGCAACTATTACTCTTGTTATTTTTTTCCTCTTCTTCTATGTTTCCATTCAACTATATGATTATCAAATCATACAAATAGGATTTTGGTCAGCACCTTAATAGTTGGAGCTCTAAGTTACATCTAATGGTTTAAAACTTAAATGTTTCAAATAACAAATGATTAGCAACAATGATTGCATATGATGGGGATATTAGAATGATAGAATTCTATTTTCATGGTCAATGTGATTCGAATCATTCCTTTCTTTCCTCCAAATAATTTCCTTTTAATCCTGAATTATGGAAAAAATTTCAAACATGTTGTGCTTCACCCACTTATGTATTTATTGAATGCTATAACTCAATGGACAAGTTTATTTCTAGCATTTTCGGTTTTATAAATGCTTCACAGAGTAACTAAAAAAGTTTTTTTCACTCTTTTCATGTACCCTATACTTGTTAATTATGTGAAATCCCGACAAGGTGGACTCGGGCCTATATATAGGAAGAAAAGTGGTGGAAATTGATCTGAATGTGTAAACTTGAATATTTTTTTAACAATTTGCAAGTTAAATTTATATGTGTTTTGGGTAGAGGATCAAATTACTAAATAGATAGACAAGTAAATTTAAACCAAATTTTACAGCGAAACATAGACAAAACCAACATATCTAAAACACATAACACAAGCATGATAAAGGAGTTCACCCGTCTTTTGGGCTACATCTCCTTGTCCAGCTTCCAATGCAGGGCCTCTTTCATTAAAAATTCTCAAAGGTATGTTTACATGCTTTACACTACTCAAATAGTAGAACTAATGTCTCCAACGGATACAACATTGTCGAAAACCCTTTTTTTGGTTCTTTCTGCACCTCATTTGGCCAAAAACTGAGAAAAATATGCTTGTTTCTTCATTTTTCCAAATTTTGTAGCTAATAACCCTACAATTCAACCTCAACCTGGCTCGACCACACAAAACATGAAATCAACGCACTAAACCTGACACTATTTTAGGCGAAATTGTAGGACTGTTAAGGGCACCATTAAGCCCATAGTCCCGAAAATCCTGGACGCATAATGGCCACATGACCGCGAAAGGTGCCAAAGTTTGGGGATCTGTCTAGCCCCTATATCCATGCATGCCCCTGGTTCTATGTTGTCTCATGTGACCATGGTTCACCCCCCTAGGGTTTGTCCCATCTGAACTCCACACTATTGGTCTCATTATGGGGTCATATGACCCGGGGCTGGCCCCGCTCCATTTTTCCGCTCTGGTTCTTTGCGGCTTCATTTTGTTTGTGAATTGGCTTGGGGTTGTGGTTGTGGGTTGTGAGGGCTCAGTGAGGCCTAAGCCCTTGTCTCCTTACCCACGTTCCTATGGAAAAAGGGTGGCTAGGGGCTAGGGTTGAGCCCAACCCCTCCCCTAATATGCATCATACTAAACATTAAAATATTTTTTTCATTGTTTGTATAACAAGTAACAAAGCATGGCACAATGGTATTCAAGTTGGTTGCTTGATATGTGGCGTCAATTTCGAACCCTAGTGATGTTATTTGGCCTTAAACAAATTTTAATGTGCGACTTGGAGGACACGTGACATTCCACCATTGGTCATGAAAAGAAATCTAGCCATCAATAAATAATTAAAAACATGACCTTGGAGCAATTGCAAAATTTCTGCAAACCCATTTTTTTAATGTTTTGACCAATTAGATGAGACCATGTGGCAGCCTGCCACTGGCCCAAAAATATCTAGTCACCTGTCCATTTGCCAAAAAATTACATGTTTTCCAAATCGATCATAACATGTTTATGGGAGCATCCGATGTCAGATTTGAGTGGAACAAGTTGTGTTGGATTCATATTGCTGAGATCTATCCAATCATAAAGGTTTCAGCTCTATTGCACACTTTCAATTTTGAGCATTATTTTAATCAATTGGATCACTCCTCCCCATTGGAAGCTCTTGGACCTCCAAAAGCTCTTTATCAGTGAAAAACTAGATGAGGGTACATGTCCCTCAAACTTTCAGTCTCAATCCACTGAACTTTGCTTGAATTTTTCATTTTGAGCTTTTCATGAAAATACACCATTTTTCATGATCTTGGAGTCCTTATCTTGCTATCATAGATGACATGTTGCTACAATTTCCCAGAATATGCAGAACAACAAGCTACCTTTGAAGCAATAAACACATTCCCTCCTTGGTCTCCAATCAAAGGAAACTTAAATAATATCAAATTCTTCTCACCTTGAACATTGTTTTCATGATGATGCTTACCATGTCTAGCCTTGTACTTGGCTCGACTCTTGACAAAATGTGATTGTTGTCGCCATGCACCATCCCTTTTCAAATGGAACACATTATGAAACCCACAAGAATAATTTTGGACCAAATGTCCTCTTTTTTAATTTTCTTTTGCATTTTCTCTTTGACCTCTGTAGTCTCTAACACTGGCATCTTGTTCACACCAATGTTCAACAATGATGCATGTTGCTAGAAATTTACTTCATTTTGTTTAGCTCTTTTAGGAGGTAACTGTTAGACTCCTGAAATCAGATTTAAAACTTGATTCATATCCTTGAAAGTCTTTAGATTCTTCAACACTTTCATGTTTGATCATTAACAATGCAATTTTCTCACTAGCATTAACAATCCTCTTCATTTGTCCCACATTTACAAGAGATGCATTCAACTTATTGTTGTGTGCTCCAACAATGTACTCAATCCCACTCCTTAACAAATTATATTTGTTCTCATGGCAATGAAAAATATCTCTCCTATCATATAGATATGGTCTTCCCAAAATAATACCACAAATATCAATTTGAATTACATCAAGCTCTACCTCATCTAGAAATTTTGTAGCGATTCCAAATCTAAGTATGAATTTGTTTGTAACCTACAATTTTCCATTCTCACATAACCAACCTAAAGGATATGGTTTAGGATGAGGAATGGTTTCTAAATTCAACTTCTTGATAATGTCTTCTGAGATAAGATTTGCTTGTGAGCCACTATCAAACAATTTATCTATCTTGGTATGTTTTGAAATAACTCTAATATGGAAAAGCTCTATTCTTGTTTTTCATCTTGAGTTTCATTGAGACAATTTGAAGAACTAGTACTTGCAATGTCTTTACCTTTCAAACCCATGGATTTTATCTTTGTTTCATCAATAGAGTCTGAACCTAAATCATGTTGTGTAGTTGCATCTGTCTTCTTCTTTTCCTTGTTCTTAAACTTTTTTGGTCTCATTTCTGGATGAAGTTTCCAACAATGATCTTCATAATGGCTGTCATTGGAACAATGTTTACATGTAATTTTTTCTTTCTCCATCTTGATGGTAGTATTATTCTTCCCTTTTCCTTTGAACTTACCTTTTCCTTTTTATCGAGACTCAAAGGAACTCTCACTAGTTTATTGAGAAACATTTTTCCCTCTTGCCTCTAAATGAGTTTCCCGAACAAAAACTTCATCTAATTTTGTAGGGTTAAACATGAGAATGGTATGTATCAAATAATTATGCAATCCTCCAATATATTTGAGAGAAGCATCTTTTGAGGAAAAATCTATACCCAAAATCAAAGCTTTTTTCCTAAATTCTTGAGTATAAGATTGCACATTTTTCCCTTTAGCTTGCCTAAAATTCTACCAATCCATAATAGTTTTTTGCATGTATGATAATGTATAAAACTGCCTTCTAATTGCAACAAAAAAACCATTCCAAGAGGATAAAATCTTACCATGTTTCTTCATGTCCTCTTGAGTTTTGGATTCCCTTAATGTTGCACCTTCCAATCTAAGAGAAGCATGTTGAATCTTGGTTTCATCATCTTTGATTCTTTGTATCCTACAATACACTTCAATATGATGAATCCAATTGTCTAATATTTATGAATTTACCTCTCCATTGTACATAGGAAATTCAAACTTAATATCATGCTTAAGAAAACGAGTTTTACCATGACCCTTTGGGGAATTTGGATGCATTTGTGAAAGCGTAGAAGAAGTTGAAGACGTGGATGAAGATGAAGATGAGGATGATGATGGAGGTGAAGGTGGTGGTTTGTCACCATTCCCTTCATTCCCTTTTGGAGGCATGTCTCCTTTTCCTCCATGAGGTTTTGAGCTCTCTCCATACAATTTGGAATTCCTCTCCTCATACAAAACCTTAACCATTTCTAAGATCTCAAAGAATGATTTTCTGAAAGTCTTCTCATCTTCAAACATCTCTTCAGAACCTTCTTCATTTTCCATGACTATTGAAGCTCGAGGTGTGTTTTTTCTCCTTGAAACAATTTGAGATCTTGGCTCCACAAGTTCTCCTTCCCCTCCTTTGAGCTTCAACCTTGTAAGCATCAGAAAAACACTTGCAAAAAATCAAATCTTCACAAAAACCCATTGCTTTGATACCAAAAATGATCTGAAAGTGTAAAGTTGAAGATTTTTTCACAATTTGCAAGTTAAATGTATATGTGTTTTAGGTAGAGGATAAAATTACTAAACACATAAACAAGTAAATGTAAACCAAATTTTATAGCCAAATAGAGACAAAACCAACATATCTGAAAAATATAACATAAACATGAATGAGTTCACCCCTCTCTTGGGCTACATCTTCTGGTCCAACTTCCAATATAGGGTCTCTTTCATTAAAAATGCTCAAAAGTGTGTTTACATGATTTACACTACCTAAATAAAAGAACTTATGTCTCCAATGGATCCATTGTTGTCAAAAAGCCTTATTTTGATTCTTTCTACACCTCATTTGGCCAAAAACTGAGAAAATTATGCTTTATTTCTTCCTTTTTCCAAATTTT
>APFE031052717.1:6373-22018 GCA_000404065.3 Pinus taeda
GTTGGATAGTAAATCTGAAAAGTGCATCTTTATTGGGTATAAGGATGGTTTAAAGGGTTATAAGATTTGGAACCCAGTAACAAGGAAGGTTGTGTACAGCTGAGATGTGGTGTTTAGAGAGGTGAAAGATGCTATTAAACATGAAGTCCAACCAAAGTAACCTGAGAATATACAATTTGAGCTTAAGGAGGAAGAATCAGACTCTACAGTAGAAGAGGAATCAGAATATGAAGAGCCACAAACTCCGAGTGTGAGAAGATCAATTCGAGAAAGAAGGCAGCTAGAAAAGTATAGTCCATCTGCTTTCTGTTCAAATTTTTCTTTATCTATTACTGATGATGATCCCAGAACTTTGAAGGAAGCAGTAGATTCAGAGGATGGAAAACTTTGGAAAGAGGCCATGGTTGATGAAATGACATCTTTACACAAAAATGAGGCTTGGATCTGGTAGTGTTGCTGGCTATAAGGAAACTCATTGGTAGCAAATGGGTGTTCAAGAAGAAGAAAAATGCAGAAGGAAATGTGGAGAAATACAAAGCTTGGTTGGTAGCAAAAGGTTATTCCCAGGTACCAGGAATTGATTTTGGTGATATTTTTTCTCCTGCTTCCAAGATAGCTTCTATTAGATTATTATTATTTGTTGCTGCTGCTTTTGATTTTGAGGTAGAACAGATGGATGTGAAGACATCATTTCTTAACGGGGATCTAGAAGAGGAGATCTACATGAAGAAACCTAAAGGCTTTGCAGTGAAGGGTAAAAAAGAACTGGTATGCAAGTTAAACAAGTCTCTGTATGGGTTAAAATAGTCACCAAGAATGTGGTATCAAAAATTTGATACATTTATATAGGGACTTGACTTCACCAGAAGCAAAGCAAATCACTGTGTGTATTTTAAATTCATTGGTGACCGTGTTATCTATTTGGCCTTGTATGTGGATGATATGTTGCTAGTTGGAAATGACAAAGAAATTATCTAGGATTTCAATACCCAATTGTCCTCCAAATTCGACATGAAAGATCTTGGTGATGCAAAATATATTTTGGGCATGGAAATTAAAAGAGATTGGGCAAAGAGGAAGCTCTGGTTATACCAGAGGAAGTATGTCGAGACAATACTGTAGAAGTTTAATATACATGATAGTAAACTGGTGAAGGTTCCTATTCCTGCAGGTGTGATGTTATCTACTGAACAGTGTCCCAAGACACAAGAAGAGGAAGAGGACATGTCCTGTGTTCCATATGCAAGTGTAGTCGGTAGCCTGATGTATGCAATGGTTTATACTAGACCAGACATTGCACATGCAGTGAGAGTATTAAGTAGGTTTATGTCAAAACTAGGAAAGGAGCACTGGACAACAGTGAAGCGGGTTTTTAGGTATTTACATGGCACTAATGATTATGGTTTGTGCTACTAAGGAAGACAAGGATTGGACAGAGTGTTAGATATTCGTGGCTTTTCTGATGCAGATTGGGCTGGGGATCTAGATCAGAGAATATCTACAAGTGGGTATATGTTTAACCTATTTTGAGGTGCAGTCAGTTGGATGAGTAAGAAACAATCTGTAGTGGCACTATCAACTACAGAGGCAGAATACATGGCAACCACTCATGCAAGCAAGGAAGCAATTTGGTTGCAGAGATTGTGTTCAAGTATGGGGTTCGAACAGGGAGCTATAAGGATAGAATGTGAAAGCCAAAGTGCAATTTTCTTGACAAAGTGATGCAAGTTACCCCGCCAAACCCAAAATCTCTACTCTGTTATGCATACAAAAAATACATTTCCTGTTTCATCATGTCAACAAAATCCATTCACTGGAAAATTCAATCATGCGGAAGCTTGTTCCATGATGTTGTAATCTCATGATTTATAAAAACCATGCTCAGAATTAAACCCAATCCATAACTCAATAAAAAGGTGCGGCCTTGCTACCATTTCAATCTCACAACTGCTCAAATGCAATATTCATCAGCATGCAAATTCATAAGTTTTGAAGCCTTCCATTTCAACTTTCGGTCTGCTCATTTCATATGTACATAGAGTTTGATTAAAGTCGATATCAATTCATTCACATCTATCGACTTGACAATAGTGGATTTTGTTAACAAGGCCATAGTGTTTCCCATTCTCCATCCGGCCTTCATAACTCAGGCTTAAAATAACACAGGTACCGGGGCACACAGTTAACGTTTCAACCATATTTTATTTTGATTAAAAGAAAATCAAAGTTCCACAATCTGCTCAGACAATTTACATACCTTTCATTTCACTGAAAGAGCGCAGACCTCCGTGTTAACCCAATTTCATAGTTCTATTTACAGTGTTGCTTCTCAAACCAATTGCATTTCACTTACCATTCTGTCAAATCCAAGGATTTCTCCTATCGACCCTTCTGTTCTACGTTTGTTTTAATAACACGATGACAATCGACCCTTGGAACCACGCCCTTCCTGATGTTGTGGATTGGCTACACGATTTTAATCATAAACAACTGATTTAACAACGCACCAACGCACCATAATTACTCAGATTTTAATTGCTTGTATCCACCCCTACAAAACAAAACTCAACGCAACCTTATATCATCCAGCTTACCACTTACTCACTTGCTCATCGACTTCTGTCATCTATTGATTCCAGACAGCGCTTTTTACATACATTTAAAACCATTCAAGTGGGAATTTAACACGATTTTGTATCATTTGATTTCAACATTATTCCATGCCCAAATTGTCACACCAATGCTACAACTATTGCAGAAATTAATACTCTACTGCGCACATAAATATTTTTGAATCGAACCTTGTCCAATTTGAGGTATGTACAATTCCACACATCAAACAGTTTTCAGCCTTACTGTTTCCCCAACGATCCATCAAAATCATAGATTCAATTACATATAAATCCAACACTCATTCACACCAAGATTCAGCGCTCGATTCAAGTATTTTGTCTTCAACAGTTTTGCATTTAACTCATAAACAGTGATTTCACAACACCAAATATTATAAACCCAGTACTCTCAGTTTAAAACTCAGTGACAGAAAACCACTCCATAAATGTAACCACACAATTCTGAAACCACACTGTTTTTTTTTTATTAACAAATGCAAATACTTACAATGCTGGTCTTTGCCGAATATTCAACATTTAGGCCATCTACAAATTGCCCGAAGGCATCCAGTCAGAAAACCTCTCAAATCTGAGCTTTCGCTCCTCCCCCAAATCTCTACGAAGAGTCTCCTTCTTATTACAATTTTCACTATATTTTATCCACTAATTCCTCTAACAATAGATAATGTATTCTCCTATCATTAAAAATCAAACAGAAATCTTCTATTTCGTTGCTTTCAAGCACACCTAGACTAACAACTATTATCTCTAAATTTAAATAAGATAATCTCTTATTTATTACAATAACAGACTATTTGAGGAATCCAACCTCCTCAGTAAATCTATTTTTGACCGACAGCTAATGAATTTCACTCTATTTTAGCCACAACATGTGACCATTTCATCACATTGCTGGCTGGGTCTAGATGCTCCTACATCACAAAGAACCCTGCTTATCATTCAAAGAAAAAACACATTGATGTTCAGTATCACTTCGTGAGGGATATGATAGAAGACAAAAAGGTGTTGATGGTAAAGGTGGACACTTTGAAGAATACTGCAGATGCATTGAAAAAATCTGTGAGCTCTGAGAAGTTCTCTTGGTGTAGAGAAACAATGGGGATTGTAGGGCTGGATAAATGACTAAGCTCTCCTATGGCCCCCTGTGGAAAGAAAACAAGTGGGAGAATGTTGGGTTGTGTTATATTCTTTCCACGACTATGGTTTTGTGCATGGTTTTCGCACATGGTTTTGGATGTGATGGTTTTCAGTCCATGGTTTCGAACGTGATGGTTTTCGGTCCATGGTATTGGATGCTTCAACATGTATAAATATGTATTATAACCTTGAAAGGAACATAATGAAAAATCAATTTGGTAGTCCCAGTTTTGGGATCCAGGGGAAAATCTCTATGTATATGTGTTTTATGTGTTATGTTCTCGCATTGTTTTTTTTTGTGTTTTAGAATTCGTATGTAGGTAATTTCTATACGGAGTTAAAACCTACAGGTAGGAGCTAGAACCTTTCTCTTTCCTTTCATGTTTCTATGTTCTGATTTCATGCACATTTTTCAAGTTTTGAGGGCCCTAGGGCTCTAATTCCTTGCCCTGGATTTAATGCACTCCTAGAAGGTTGAAAGGTGCATTGAACAAGAAATAAATACACTAGGAGAAGCTCTACATCACACTGTCTACCCTTAGGAGGGTGCATTGGGTTCAATTCCCAATCTTGATTTTCATCTTTGCCTCAAAATTTCTGTAGTTGTTTGCTTGAAATTCATTCTAATGATCCTTGTTATGATGTTTCATGTGTCTATTCGAACAAAATGGCCTTGATATGGAGGGAAAGAGGACATGAAGAACAAGAATTAAGTTCAGTTAATGATCCTACCACAATCCAAGCTTTAAGAGATTATGAACTCTTAAAATTCTTTTGGCTTCCTCATATGAGGCAATAATAGAATTATTGAGGTGTCTTTCCCATGCATGGGATGTTCAAGAACAAGCATTCAGACTTGGTGCACATACAATGTAAATAACGGTAAACAATATATATTTCTTGATTGGTTTGTCAAGGCAAGGTGCCCCTGTGTCTTTATCTGGTTCAAGGAGAAGTGGAGAGGCAATAAAAGATTATGTCAATGCACATTTTTGACCAAGATCCCAACCGACTAAGGATGGAAAAATCGACATCAAGGATGTAGTTATTTTTCCTTTAAGAATGCATTGTTGTTAGATTGGAAAGTAGTGCATCTCTTCATGTGGAAAAAAAGTCACATATGCAGTATGCTATAGAGTGTTTGGAGCTGATAGTATTCAACTATAGTGAAGGGGTACTGGTAAACATGAAGGAGAAATTGAATAAGGAAAAGTAAGGATTATTAAAGAATTATTGCTATGGTTCAATTTTGGTTTCTTTTGCTTCAGAGCATATTTCATTTCTCAGGCCTCATCATATCGTGCTCAAGCCCACAGATCCGAGAGTCCTAAAAATGAGAATATGGGTGGATCTCATGTTTAGACGTGTAGTTCCATCGTCGATGAGCTTCACACCTGTCTTCTTTAGCTAGTTTTGCATGCAACTCATTATGATAGAAGGCTATCCTACACATGGATGGATTTCCATAGAGAATTGAAGCTCTTGCTTCTTGATGGTGAGTGATGGTGTGCCATAGGTAAAACATTTAGACCATTTTGGTATTTTTAAGTTTCACAATTTTTATTTTTATTTTTGATGTATCTGAAACTAAACTATTAGTTTATACACATCCAGATGTTGGACCCATTCGATCTGTGGGTTATTATTATATACATAATTTAGGAGACCCAAAATAGGAGCCAACAACAGTATAGGTTTTTGCAGTAGGAAAAGAGTTACTACATTATCTCAATGTGGTGGAGACCCTAGTAGAGGTTGAGCATCACACGGAGGGGTTGACCTATGGCATAGTTGAGACTATAGGGTCGTTGAGCTCTATGTGAGACTACAACGACATACTATTGGCGCAGCTAGTTGCATCAGCCGAATGTTGTGCAAAATGGCTTGCGTAGTCGTAGGCTACCATGAGAGCTATGATTAGTCTACTAGGAGGCTTATATCCATGTTTTGACTGCATATATATTTTAGGTCGTGTGGCCACATGTGTCTCAGGCACAAATTTTTGAAAAGCCAAAAACTTTGATATATATATATATAATATATATATATATATATATATATATATATATATTATATATATATATATATATATATATATATATATATATATATATATATATATATATATATAGATATAACTATCTTCAGTGTTTCTTATGGTTCTATTATTCCTTTCAATGTGATGTAATGTGTATTGAACTAATTTACATATGTCACAAATGTCTATCTAAAACTTGACTAGGCAGTGCAACTGTCAATATATCTAGATTTGTAGAAATATGTTGATACTGGATGAAATCAAAAAATATTTCTAGAAGGTGAACCCTCATAAACATGTGACACATATTTGGACTTATAACTGAATAGACATTGATCAATTGTAGTAATACAAGCTGTGAGTCGAATCTAATAACTATATGGCCGATACCATGGGAAGTAACATCAAACAATAGTTTGATCATGTTATGAAACTAGCTCACAAAAAGATATAAAAGAGAGATAAATGCCTTAGAATTTAGCCTCTTCGAGGGAGAAACCTCCTTTATATTACACAAATGAACAATTCTTCGATCATACAAATGACAAGACCTCCTTTCTATATATAGGAGTCTAAGGGGTCATCATGTAATCAGAGCCAACATAACAATAATAATGTATAGGCACAACAATAGCAATAGTGGGCTTCTATGGGGAACAATAATAACAATATGGGGACTACATGGGCACAAAAATTTAATAAGGGGGTTTCACAAATAACAATAAGGGGTTACACTAGTAGTATAGGGACCTAACATGCCCCTCTCCTTCAAAAAGTGTTGTCCTTAATGCTTGAGTAGTTTTGGATGCTTCTGTATAAAATTCTCATCCTCCCATGTGGAATCTTCAGCGTGTAATTTCTTCCACTTGGTGAGATACTGTGAAATTGATCAATTTCGTAGTTGTCGCTTTCTTGTTTCCTTGACTGATTTAGGTTCCAATATGATTTTTCCTTCCTTTTCAAGTTCTGACAATATTGTTTGAACTGGGAGCTTGTCACTTATAAACTTCTTTAAGGATGAAACATGGAAAACTGGGGGCACTTGGGAAGATGCAAGAAGCTCCAATTTGTATGCCATAGTACGAATCTTTTGTAGTGCCTTGTAAGGACCATAGTACTTTCGTGATAATTTATTATCCTTCTTATCTTTCTTGAAGGACATTTGTTTGTATGGTTGTATTCATAAAAATACCCAGTCGTCTATATCAAAACTTCTTTCGTTGTGATGTTGATCTGCCTATTGTTTCATTCGATTCTGTGCCAAAGTGAGGTTATACTTTAAGAGTTGGAGAACTTGTTGTTGTTGAGGGTCTACCTTAACAACTTCATGAGATACAATACGACCCAAGTATTTCACCTCTTGTACTTCAAAGAAACATTTGGAGGTTTTTTCATATAATTGTTTCTCATTCAATAGTCTAAGCACTCTATCAACATGTTGAACATGATCCTTCCAAGACTTGTTGGATAATAGTATATCATCAAAAAATACTAACACAAATTTTCTAAGGAAGGGATTGAAAATGGAATTCATCAAACCTTGGAATGTAGAAGGTGCATTGGTAAAGCCAAAAGGCATGACCAAAAATTCATAATGACCCTCATGAGTTCTAAATGTTGTTTTCGGAATGTCTTCAGTCTTCATTCTGATTTGATGATATCCTGCATGAAGGTCCAACTTACTGAAGTAAATTTCTCCATTCAATTCATCCAATAATTAATCAATGAGAGGGAGGGGAAATTTATCTTTAATAGTGAGATTGTTGAGCTCTCTAGAATCCAGCCACATGCACCATGATCCATCCTTCTTGTGCACCAATACTATTGAAGCAGATAGAGAAATTTGACTAGGTTGAATTATACCAGCCTCTAGCATTTCTACAACCATACGTTCAATTTCACTCTTTTGTACAAAGGGATATTTATAAGCCCTGATGTTTGGAGGAACACTTCCTAGAAAATGAATAGCATGATCATGATCAAAAATATGTGGGAGGCCTTTGGGAGTCTCAAATACCTAGGAATGATTGTCCAAGAATTTTTGGAGATCTAGAGAAATAGATGATTTCAACGTGGGAACCTATAGCAAACATAATTGTGCAATTAGGCCATGTTGGTCTTCCTTTAGAAGCTTTGTCATGCCATTAGAGCTGATTACCTTTCCTAGTTTCCCCAAATATTGTAGCCATTAAACTCCTAGTACAACATTAGCACCACCCATTGGAATGGAAATCATTGGACTATTCAAAACATATTATCCCATGGATAGCTTGATATTATGGCACTTTCCAGAGAAATTTATGGTTCCTCCACTTGAAACCATCACTTGACACTCTGGTGCTAGATATAGGAAGAAATTCAATTCCTTGGCTATCTTACAATGAATAAAATTATGGGTACTACCTGAATCAATCAACACTATTACCTTTTTCTTCTTGATATGTCCTTCTATCTTTGTAGTTTGAGGAGTGGTAATTCTGGCCAATGCATTACAAGATATGGTCGGATTCATTTCTTCTTTCTCTGGGGTTGGTTTCCTGGTGAGTATCCTTTTTTTTTTACGTTTCTTGATCATTTTCTTCTTGATATTTCACTGCTTGAACCTTTTTCTTCTTGATATGTCCTTCTATCTTGAGAGTTTGAGGAGTGGTAATTCCTGCCAATGCTGTACAAGATATGGTAGGATTCATTTGTTCTTTCTCTAGGGTTGGTTCTCAGTGTATATCCTCTTCTTTTGATGTTTCTTGATCCTTTTCTTCCTCCTCTTCACAATATATGTAAAATAATTTCTTCTCAGCACACTTATGACCTTTAATGTATTTGCTATCACAATTGTAACAAAGCCCTTTGCTCTTTTTTCTTCCAATTGTTGTGGTGTCAACCTTGTAGGTTGTGGAAGGCTGGGAGAAACAACACTTCCATATTTATAATTGTGAGGGGTAGACTTCCTTGTTGCCATAATTTTGCTTTCCACTTTTCTTGCCAACCTGTATGCCTTCTCCAATGAATCAGGTTCCCAAAGACGAACCTCATGTTGAATGTTATCCTTTAAAGTCCCTATGAAGACATCAACCCTTTGATTCTCTGGAATAACATTTACCCTTATATTCAATTTTTGAAAGTCCTTAATGTGCTTTGCCATTTAACCCTTTTGTTTGAGATTTGTCAATTGGCTAAAGAAGGTGTTGCTCTTTGTATCCTCATAATGTGCTATCATTTCCTCCTTGAAAATTGTCCACGTGACAAGTGATTTATGAGAACAAAGCCATTTATACCATAAAAATTGATTCAGTTCTAAATATAAAGATCCAATACATACCTTTTTTAATAGTTGCACCTCATATAGATCAAAATATTGCTCCATCTATAGTATCCAATTTACCGGATCTTTGCCATCAAACTTCCTCATATAGCTTTTTCTTAATTTTACGAGCTTGATCTTGAAATGCCTGTAACTCTATAATTTCATATGTTTAAGTTCTAAACTGTCAGCCTGTGATAGCCCTCAGAGTCCTCTTTCTAACCCTGCAAGTCTGATCGCAAATTGATTCCCGAAGAAAGCGTTATGCCCAATCTCTCGCAATGACCTAATTATAGACTCGTTTAGTAGAGAGAACTTGTATGACATGCCATGTATCACTGTTTTGACCTTAGGTTCTGAAACAGATACCCAACAAACTACAATCTGTCTTCTTTCTGTCACATTTTATGAAATTTGAATCAGATGCTCCGAGAGAGAGTTATGATGATTTTCCCAAGGTAACCTATTTGGGATGTAATTTAGGGACCTGCAGAAACCCTAAATGTCTTGGACCATATCTCCGAAAATGTAGTGAATAAAAATCTGAAATTCGGGCCTGAGCTTCACCATGATTTTGGCTCATTTTTAATCTCAGAATCTAAACCTTTGTAGGAACCAAATTCTATTGAAAATGCCACGATGACATGTTTGAGATGGAATTCTGGAGCTTTCCAAAACCCTAACTTCCTTAGATCATATCTCCGACAATATAACGACACAAGATTTGAAATTTAGACCTGAGATTCAGAACAATTTCTTCTCAAATGGGTTTTTTTAATATTTGGAAACGTTGTGGAAAAAAAGTTGGAGAAAAAATTCCACGAAGCCCTGTTTAGAGTAGCAAAACCCTAGAATCCCAAGCTTTGATACCAAATGTTATTTAACCAACTCGTAAAAAGATAGAAAAGAGAGATAAATGCCTTAGAATTTAGGCTCTTCGAGGGGGAAACCTCCTTTATATTACACAAATGAACAATTCTTCAATCATACAAATGACAAGACCTCCTTTCTATATATAGAAGTCTAAGGGGTCATAATGTAATCAGAGCCGACAAAACAATAATAATGTAAGGGCACAACAGTAACAATAGTGGGCTTCTATGGGGAACAATAATAAAAATATGGGGACTACATAGGCACAACAATATAATCAGGGAGTTTCACTAATAACAATAAGGGGCTACACTAGTAGTATAGGGGCCTAACATATCACTGCACTATATTCCATGATATTATTTGTAGAGGGACCAATACAAATACCTTGTAAACCCACTAACTCGATATTCGGAGCATATATAACCCAAGAAGCTGAAGAGAGGTTTTGAGTACTACAACCAGCACCATCAGCATAACCAATTTATGGTTCGATGAAGCTGAACTCTACAAACCAAATGTAAACATGATTGATAGAAACCTAGGAAACTCTGAAAGGAACACACTGCAAACACACTCAACCACACCTATATACAATATGTACATAGTGGACTATGCAAAAACACAAGCATAATATTCCTTAAGGTACAACTCATTCCTAGTCTACACCAAGGGAACTCCATCGAAATCAACTAACTCATAGGCCCCTTTAGCAAGAACATATTTGACAATATATGGACCAAATCACATTGGCTCAAACTTCCCTGATCCTAATTTATCAGACTCTATATCATATAAAAAATAAGGGCTCCTTAAGAGAAGACATGAGGCCTTACATATTGCAACTTGATATGTTTATTATGGGATTCATTAGCCATCACAACATTACGTCGGGTTTCATCTAAGCGCATCATATGTAAGAGATGTTTCTCTTCCACGGAAGTGACAGGGAGGAGTTTGACAACGAGTTTGAGGGATGGAATTTCACATTCAATCAGAAGGATTTCTTCCTGTACATAAACTAATTGGAATGGTGTGAACCCCGTAGCAGTCCTAACAGAGGTTCAGCTCGCCCATAAGACTACATAAATAATAAGATATCAGTCCAATTTATGGACCCCTATCATACATTGAAGCATTGCTTTGAGAACTTTAATAATTTCCTCAACTTGCCCATTTTCCTAAGTGTAGTATGGAGTGGAAATTTCATGGGAAAGTCCCAACTTGGTAGTCAATTTAGACATCATTGATTGCAAAAATGTTTTCCATGATTTGTAACTGTTAGCACTCAGAATGAACCTTAAGGCTGAGAAGAAACCACTCTGAGGTAACCACAAACCAAGCTTTTGGTCTAGCATCTAGCCCTGCTAGACCAGAGAGGGCTCTCTCTTTGCCAACAAAACGTGGCTGGAATGAGGGAATTTTAGGCTAGTTGTGAAGTGCGGGAATTTGATTGAAAGGTTTTTGGGTCGAAAACAGCTAGAGAAAGGACCATTGGGCTATGGAGTCGATGCCAGTTTCTGCCGGCAAACTTGGGGCGAAGTAAGTGCAATGTTTAGCTAGATAAAATATTGCAAATGTGAGAAGAATAAGGGAGAAAGCCCGCTACCCTGTAGGCATAAAACAGGGGATGGCCGGCAAACTTGGGGCGAAGTAAGTGCAATGTTTAGCTAGATAAAATATTGCAAATGTGAGAAGAATAAGGGAGAAAGCCCGCTACCCTGTAGGCATAAAACAGGGGATGGATCTATAGTAGCAGCGTTAGACGAAAGAGAAACACAAGGTTGCTCGACAGAGCATCTAACAGAGGATGGATTCTGCAAAGACCACCACTACATTTAACAACAAAATCATCATGAAAGGAGCATCGTGTGTAGATGAATTCCTAATACATCTCTTAGATAATGTTGTAACAAGGTAGAAAAAACAAAATATGTAAGTGAATTACAGGAAAAACATACTAGACATTAAACACCCTGATGGATCCCAGGTCTAAAGGGAAAAAACTGCCTTATTAAAATAATGTTCAAGAAAAGTTTACACAGTCCCAAGCAGCCTCTCTCTGTTGCAAAAATTGAACCTCTACATCTTAAAACTAATCCTATTTATAATATTACAAAAATCATTTTAAATCTCCTCAACATAGGAAATAAAAAATAGAAATTAAAATTAATCCTAAAATCCTATATTAAAACAATATTATAAACTAAATGATATGACCAATTAATTTGCAACTAAAACCCCAAACTATCTCGAGAACCATGAGAAATAGTTTTTGAAAACCCAAATTAGGTGAAGGTTTGCCAAGTGGATTAATATTACTATATCTACTCCTTTAGGTGTGGAACCATATTCCACAAAATCTTCCTTTTGACTACCACCTTGTACCTACCTGCACAAATTTTGGAGTTGTTTGATCAACCTGTTGTTCTTGTCCCTCCTTGGATGTTCTCCGACTATCATTTGGACCCAGAATTCTGCGAGCTATACAATAACTGTAATGTCATCCATACAAAGTCATACTCTAGCCATAACCGATATAATTAATTTCAGCACAAGCATCGTGAGGATCATCGAATTTGGCAACCATATCAACCATCATTTGACTAGATATAAACTCAAAGATTCCATCACAAGCAATAGAAAGGGGTAGGGTCACTAGATAAATCCACTGCAACAAGATCCTTTCCATAACCATGGATTTGCTACAATCATTTGACCATTTCCATAGATTTAAAATGCTACCAGCATTCTATGTCACCTTTGAAGACAAATTTTACAAACTCAACAAACCTGTGCGTACTTACCAATAATGATTGTGTTCTAAGAATTACTCTTTCACTTAGACATTTAATCAAACAACTGGTTTGCTGTCATCAGTATGCTGGTTGCCATATTTTAAATAGTTCACCCCCCAATCAGCAAATGTCACAGTGTCAATTTCCTCGTGTCGCAAGGAAACTGGTTGTCTTTTTGCCCAGGTAAAGCGTCCTACATCTAAATATATCCCTAGCTTGAGACCTTTGTTGTGTACATAATCAACAAGGACTTTGATACCAAATGGGTAATCTTCCATCTTTATCTCGCTTGAGCTCCCCCTAATAATCATCCATATTGACAAATTCATAACCAAGTTTACTGAACCCAGTTGAGATCAGCACATCAGTAGTTTCTTTGATTACTTTCTCACTGATATCGCAACCAAAATGATTCCAGGAGTTCCACCCCATGGGAGGTGTCCTACCCAACTCATTATCCATCAGACTTCTTGTATTAGAGCCAGCGTGAGCGAAAGAGCGATGTGAGGCCAAGGCCAAGGTGAAGAAGAAAACAAGCAACATGAATGCCATGGTTTTTTGTTTCTGGAAGGGAAGAGAAAGAGAAATTAAGATTTGAAATTTCCTAATATAGAACACAATGGCTGGCGCATAGTCCTTTTGGCTGTACTCTAAATTTATGAAACTAATCGAAAAGAGTCCATTAGCCGATGGCGTACGCTGAGTTTTGTCGGGAGTCCTTTTGTGACAGAGAGTCCTCCTCGGTATTTGTCTCTATTTACTGCAACTTTCTATCATTGATAAGAGCAACAATAGCCTGAGACTTCCTTCTAACATTTTGTTCTTTTCCAAAGCACACCCATGATCATGAAAATTTCTAGTGGCACTGCAATATCTACTGTCTTTGATCCATGAGGACCCCAAGGCTCACTAATCGTTGCATCAAGGACCTTCTGCTCAATTCCGGGCACCTTCAGAATTTTTATATAGGATGGCCCTACGTGCAGTACCAAAGGGCTACGCGCAGCGCCATAGTCCAAAAGCACAACGCCACAGCCAGGAGCATAGCACCACACTCCAAATTGGCTTGGCTTTCGATTTTTTTACTTGGCTTCAATGTTTTGACTTGTATGTGTTGTGGATGCAAGGGCGCTAAGATTTGGAGCTAAGCTGGGCCTTTGGTTCTCAATTTTTGATGCAGGGCATATGAAAACAGAGCAATGTTGTCCCAATCAAACTGGTCTGAAGTCCGACTCACAGCTCATAGAAATCCCAAAAGTGTGTGGAGCCTTTAAATCTTTGACTTTGCTTTCAAAAATGGTGTAATGATTACCCAGCTTTCCAGATTATTCTACGCAATAAAACTTCAAGGAATAACTTAAATATATGGAATGCACAATGCTATCAATTAATATCTTTTGATATTGCAGCCCCTTTCCTTGTTTTTCAATTGATTTCTAATGATATATTCTCACTCATTTCATTTTCTGCATTTCCATATTTCGTAGAAGACGATGTTAATTTGTTTATTTCACGTTGCAATTATTCCCCTTTTGATTAGAAAGATCGCCTGATTTGACTAAAATCCATGGTGTCTGTGCATTCCCCTAAATTCCAATTTTGTTAGATGCTGGGAGAGCATCAGTTCTAGTGCCATCATTTAGACCAAAATATTAATGGTTGCTTGCTGCAATATTTTAAACATCTGAACATACTGATGCCATAATAGAAACCTCTAAATTTGGAACTTTATTTTGTTCTAGTATCATGGATTTCATGGAAGAATGATTTCTACGGTTTCAATAGGCATAGCCATTTCGCCAAAGGCTTTTAAAGTATCCATGTCTTCCTCACAGCCATGTGCTCTACGATTACTTGCAGAAAGGACCCCAAATGAGGCGATCTATGGGACCCTCTGGCAAAGGGGAAGCTTTCCATTTATTTGACATGTCGAGTATTCTTTGAGTTGAGAAGCTTGGAAGAGATGTAAGTAAGGACGACAGCAAAGACTAAATTAACATCTATGAATCTTCAAGTAATTCCTCTCTAGAACCATGAGACCAATAGTTGTAAACCAACCTTTCACCCGCAATATCACTGTCAGCAATGTATAGTGCCCTCTGCATAGATTCATGGATATCTCTTTCAATCAAAGCAAAATGAGATCACCATATGTTGAGATGAGGCTTAGAAAAATGGAAATAGACCTCAAATGCTATGTTCTCTCCTTCTCTATCACAATCCAGCCACTGGCATCTCCTATTTTCCTCTGGATCATTCAATACATGAACTGCTGCACAGGAGATCTTTGAGTCAATCATTCATTCGGTCATATCTTTTGATCTGGGAGCCAATTTTGGGAGTGTGATATACAATTCGAAATGTTTTTCTGAGCTGCTTCTGATTGACACACTTATGACATGTTTTGCACTAAAGCTCATGTGCAAAACATCTCTGAAAACCAGACATAGTAAGAGCCTATTTTGATCCTTGGTGACAAGCTGCGAAGACTGGAACTAACAGTAACCACAGCGTGTGGAACACCAAACCGCGTAATGACATGGTTGAAGAAAAATAAAGTAGTTATTTCGCTGGAATTATTGTATGTAGGCTTTAACCCCATACAAAAATTACCTATATACGAATTCTAAAACACAGAAAATAAACAATGCGAGAGCATAACACATAGAACACATATACACATAGATTTTCCCCTAGATCCCAAAACCGGGACTACCAGCTTGATGTTTTCATTACGTTCATTTCAATGTTACAATACATATTTATACGTGCTGAAGCATCCAATACCATGGACCGAAAACCATCGCGTCCAAAACCATGGACCAAAAACCATCGCGTCCAAAACCATGTGCGAAAAATCATGCA
>APFE031052717.1:34090-50892 GCA_000404065.3 Pinus taeda
TATAGCGAGGGGTTGCCTTAAAGGGAAAAAAACCCTAAATTAAACATAGCTTCTACCGTCAGATCTCCACTTAATGAACGGCCCAGATTGACTACAAAATTACAACATTTTACAATGCAATTTTACATCTATTTTTAGCTTCGTGGGCACTGCCCCCGATCCCCCCCACCAAGGGGGGGCTCCCAAAGGTCATAGCCTCTGCCCCTGGACCCCCCCTGCAGCGTAAATATTATGGGCGGCATTGCTGCCACATTATGAACTGGGGTCCAATGCGGTGATACCTCTGAATAAAGAAGATAATCATGCTCCACACCCAACAGTTTTTTGGGTTCTGAAATTCCAAAGCCATTTTGAGGCCCCAAATGACATTTTTTGGAAAATCACTGGCCGATTATTTTCTAAAAAAACATCTTTTAGGGCCTCAGAGTGGCTCTGGAAGTTCAGGACCCGAAAAACTGCGAAAAATAGTAAATTGTGCTACAATTAAGGAAACTAAAAAAAAACTGAAAGAAAAAATGGTGGGGGTCCAAGTGAAATAGGCAAGTGGCCACCAATATCCACCTAGATCATTTTCCCCCCCTAGGAAGTAACAATCCCCATTGCGTTGAGTTCCTCCATGAGATGAGGAAACTCCTATTGAAATGGTCCCTGGTGAGCCACTTTCCCTGGTGAAGGAGTTAGCCTGCTTTGACAAATCGATATAGTTGGATCCTTTTCTGTTGGGTGTTCTTGATATGTGTGTCCATGATCCGATTAGTTGTGGCTTGTTCCATGCAGTCTCGATTTAACTCTGTAGGTGTGAGCTGTTCTACAATGTTTGATGCGTCCAACAATGGTGGGAAGTATGGTCGAAGGCGGTCCACATTGAACACTGGGTGCAGGCCAAGGAATGGGGGAATGTTGAGCTCAAATGCATTGTCTCCCACAACCTTGGTAATGGTATAAGGACAATATCAGAGTGGTCTGACTTTCTGATAGGCTCCGGTAAGGGGTTCCTTCTGCAAATGCTACCAAACTTTGTTGCCCACCTAAAACTTGTGTGGCACCCAATGTTGATCACGTCACTGCTTGTACTTAGCATTGGCTCTGTCCAATATGTCATGACTCATGAACCTATTAGCGGATGTGAGGAATGTGCTCAATGAAGTTGTTTGCCTTGTCAGCTTCGGACTGGACATGAGTCGAGTCTGCCTAAGTAACTGCAAATGGTGTGGCCACATCAATGGGACATAGTGGCTGGAATCCCAAGCCCACCTGAAAAGTGTTGTGGCTAGTTGAGTTGTGGAGAGCCCAGTTATAGTTGTGCTGGACATAGGGGAGCCTCTCATCCCATGTGCGTGGATTCTTTGAGTTGTACATGTGCAGAATATGTACGATCATCCTGTTGACGAACTCTATTTGGCCAGCAGATTTGGGATGGAAAGTTGTGGACTTAGTGAGCTTGGTGTATAGCATCAACCAAAGACTGGACCAGAATTTACTGAGGAATCTGTTGTACCAATATGAGATGATAGACTATGGGATCCCAAAGTGTACCCACACTCGTTCAAAGAAGATCTTAGCAATGGCTTTTGTTGTGATATTCTTCTTGCAGACCACCATCATGGCCATCTTCGAGAATCTGTCGACGACAAAAAAAACACAGTCATTTTCATGCTTAGTAGAAGGAAGGCTCAACATGTAATCCATGGAGATGGGTTCCCAAGGTCGACTAGGGGTAGGAAGCAAAGTATAGAGGCCTTGCTTCTTTATGGTCAGTTTGGCAATGACGCAAGAAGTGTAGGATATGATGTACTTCTTGACATCTTGTCAAATATTCGGCCAATAGAAATGCTTCTGCGGTACTACCATGATTTTCTCAACCCTGAAATGCCCCGTAACTCGACTATAGTGTGCTTCCCAAATCATCTTGGCATGCTCACTTGAAGGAACAAAAAGGTGTCCTTGGTGGCATAATAGTGCATCCCAGAGGTGAAAATATGGAACTTGCTGACACTCCAAGAGTGTTTGGTATGTGTGGCTGAATTCTGGGTCACTTTTTTAGAGAAGTGGCGAATCAGGAGCCTTGTGCCCACAAGAGTTGAGCACGGTGGTTAATGCTATGATCGGTGGTCAACGGAGGAAGTCTACAACATTATTGGTTTTTCCCTTCTTGTACTTGATATTTAAATGGAACTCTTGCAGGTATTTGGACCATTAATGGTGGCGATCATTCTACAACTTCCCTTGCATCTGTATGAATTGCATAGATCGGTGGTCTGCGTGGATGACCGTTTCCTTCCCCAAAATGTAATGCTTCCATTATCGGAATGCCTTCATAATATAATACATATCTTTTTCATAAGTGGGATACTTTCGGACTGTGTCTAAAATTATCTCACTCTGATATGCCACTGGATGCCCCTATTGAGTAAGGAGTGCCCCAATATCATAGTCAAAGGCATATTTCTCGATCTGAAATGGTTGTTGCAAGTATGGTAATGTGAGCACTAGTACAAAGTAGAGGTGATTTTCAACTCTGCAAATGACTTCTATTGAGATTCAGACCAAAATAATTTTTCTTTAGCTCCTCACTTGGTGACTTGAATCAAGGGCCAAGTGATATGAGAGAACCCCAACACGAACCTGTGGTAGAAATTGGCAAGACCTAGAAAGTTGCGTAGCTCTGTTAGAGTGGTTGGGGATGGCCAATCCTGAATGAATTGGATCTTGGAAGGATCCACATGCACCCCCCATTCATCAATAATGTATCCCAGATACTGAACCTAGGTTATGTCAAAAGTGCATTTCTCCAAATTGGCACACATCTTGTGTTGTCGCAGTGTTTTGAGAACTTTTCAGATGTGGTCGAGGTTCTCTTCCTAACTCTAGTTGAAGATCAAGATGTCATCCAAGTATACAACTACTAATGTGTTGGTGAAAGGCCGCAAGATGTCATCTATTAGCCTCATGAAGGTTGTAGGAGAATTTGTAAACCTGAAAGGCATAACCAGCCATTCGAAAAGACCCTCCTTGGCTTTGAAGGTAGTCTTCCACACATCGGAGGGTTCGATTGGTACCTGGTGATATCCTGACTTCAAATCGATCTTGCTGAAATATTTTCCCCCCTTTAGTTGGTCCAGGAGGTCATTAATCCGTGGGATTGGGTACCTATTATGGACAGTGATCTTGTTCAGCACCTGATAGTCAATACAGAGTCTCCAAGTCCCATCCTTTTTCTGTACCAGAACGATCGAGGACCCACAGGGCGACAAACTCGAATGGATGTGACCTTTTTGTAGCAGCTCCTGAATTTTCCTCTTGATTTCATCGTTCTCCATAACAGAGCACCGATAGATTGGTCCATTGGGCAGTGGCGAACCTGGGGTCAGATCAATGGAGTGCTTGACCTAACAGTGTAGAGGAACCCCTGCGAGGGAGGTGAAGATGTCCTCATACTCCTTCACGACCTTGTCCATCTGTAGTTGTCGTGCGAAGGGGCCTTGTCTCGAGGTCGTGGCCACTGTCTTCTTCTTTTCTTGAGGGCGTATCATCAGGAAAACAAATTTCCCGGTTTTGGAAATGAGCTTACTGCATTGTTTTGCAATAACAAAAGAGATGGTGGTAAGCAGTGCTACCTCAGGTATCCTGTACAACTTATTTCCTAAAGTAACAATATCAGCATGGGGCCTTGACTCATACACAACATGTTGCTTCCACAAGTATGGTTGTCCTAATAACACATCACATACTTCAAGGGGAGCAATTTCACACAATACCTCATCTGTGAAGGGCTTGATGTTGTATGGAAGGTGACACTGTTGGGTCACGCGAAGATCCTGTCCTTGGTGCAGGCACCCGATGGTGTATGGTTGTGGATGTGTTGTGGTCAGTAAGCCCAGCCGTTTCACGACCTCTACCTAAGTGAGGTTCTTTTGGCTCTCACTGTCGACAATGAACTTGTAGCGGGGAGCCCTTTACCCACATCTGGGAGTGGAAGAGATGCTCCTCCTCCTCCGGATCTTCAAGTTCCTCCTTCTGGATCTTCGTGGTGGCAATGGTGGCGTTGGGCTCCGCATCGATAATCTACTTCCCTTTGTCATTCCCCTTATCGGGTTCTGACTCAGAGTCAGAACATGCATCTGATTCTAAAATCTTTAGCTCGGCCACTAGTGACTGCTTGGCCCGACACTCACTTGTGTTGTGAGTGGAGCTCTTATGGAACTCACACCACTTTCCTGTGTCCTTTTTCAGCTTCACGGCATTCTTCTTTGCTCGCAGCTTTGGCGGGTTGTCTTGGGCCGCCCCACCTTGGCTTTGTCCTTTTTTCTGCGGTTTGGGGGCACCTTTCCCTTGTTTCGGATTAGCAAACCCAAAGTCTCTCTTCTTCTGTTTAAACTTTTGCTCAACCTTGACAACATATCGGTATGCTGTGCCGAGTGAGGAGATGTTCAGGAATTCTATTTCTTCTTGGATGTACTTGTGCAGGAAGCCACGGTATTTGAGCACCAAATGCTGCTCTATATCCTTGATACCCAACTTTGTGTGAAGGGTATGGAAAATATTGGTAAACTTTGGTACATCTTGGTCCCTTCCCTGTTGCAACGTGGTCCACTTTATGTATTGATCCTCATATCTTCCGACAGGGTAGTATTGCTCCTTGATGGCATCCCGGAATGAATTCCAATTCGGTGCGACTGAAAATAGTGAGCCTGTACTTTCATCCTTCTGCTCGCACTAGGTTTCCCACCAATCCTTGACATGGGGGTCTGCTTTGAGAAGAGCGAAAATAATCTTTTCCCAACTGGAAAAATCATGAATAGAAAAATAACCCTCTAACACATTTAACCATTTATCGATGACATCTGAGTCTATCTGACCCTCGAATATGGGGATTTCAAAATTAACTTGTACCTTAAATGGTGTGGCGTTTCTAGATTTGCTATTGGAAGCCATTGCGTTGCCCCTGGGTAGCTGCTGAAGGATTTGGGAAAAGTTGTCCATCACCGCGTTCCTTTATCGCTCGAGGGCTTCTTTGAGCAAGATTTTGATAAGATCTCTTGCACCCTTGTCTTTCTTTTCATCTGCCATGCGAGGCCATCAGGATTTGCGAGGCTGGTCTTGCAAAGGTTCGACCAGTTCAAGCCCTAACTCCTTATATCCCAACCTCGTTGGGGACATGCAAAGAAAAATAGAGAAGAAAAGAAGACCGCTCTGATAACACTAATCCGGATTTAAACAGGAACGTAATACAATACAGAGATAACCATAAAGACATATATGTAGCAAAAATAATACTTCATTTCATTACTGTAAAATACTGAAATATGCTTACAAACAGAAATGGAAATAAACCAGCTAGGGCGATGGTAGCTTATCTCTGAGAAGAGATGTGGCGGCTACATGCCTCTAAACTATCTTACAATGAGGTTCAAGGGCTTTTTATTATTGAACAATAAGAGAAAACCCTAAACAACCAAAACCCTAACCCGAGGAGATGTAACACCAAGAGTTTGTAGGCCCCGTTGGGGTGAGTTTGACAACCAACTACCTGGGGTCGCAAATTGGTCATATTATCTCCATTTGATGCGCATGATAGCCCATTGGAAAGATCTCTTCGAGGACTATGACGGAAAATATGTTTTTAGATAAAAAAATTGCTGGCGGTAGATTTCCCAAAAAACGTCGTTTAGGGCCTCAAAATGGCTCTGGAAGTTTAGGACCCGAAAAAATGCTAAAAATAGTAAACTGTGCTAGAATTAAGGAAACTGAAAAACTGAAAGAATCACTGGTGAGGATCCAAGTGGAATTAGCGGGTGGCCACCAATATCCACCTGGATCACACGAGGATATGAAAGGCCATTCCTTGTTATAAAAAATGCCTCATTACTTAAAGAGAGGAATTTTAGCCTTAGCTTCTCCATCCAAGAATTAGAGAGGAAGTTAGTTCTTTTGGAGAGTGAGTAGTGGCTTAACACTCGACTATTGGAGCTAGTGGTGTTCATTGTATTGATGTATCTCATAACTCTCACCTAATATTTGAAGCTCATTGAGCCAACATAATTTCAAGTGTATATCATGAATTCTTTAGGACTATTCTTGGGATGTTCGCGTTATATGTTAGCATTCTAATGTACAAAATAAATTGAACTATTTTGGTGGATTTGGTGCTCATCTCATTCAATATGTCTTGTATTTGTTTTCATGATCATTTCATCTATGTGAACTATTTCGTTTGATGACTAACAATTATTTCATATGTATGTGCATGTGCCTTTATTAGATTAGTACTAATTCTTCTCTTCTAAAGGCTCACTTTTGTTCCCTTCCAGTGAAAGAACCTTGACACAGATTACAATTGAATATTTCACAAGGCATACTTTCTTGCAAATTCAAAAGTACACATATATTTCTCTCTTATGCTAACTATTGCAACCAAGGAAATTTTTAAATAAATGGTAATTGGGCCGCATTTATGGATGGGGATTCTACACCAAACGATGCGAGGTCTAATTGGGACCTCATATTAGGGAGACCCCCTGTATGTTGGCAGGATTTAGCACCGTCAACATACCATTATGGAAAATTAATTGTTGAATTGGAAAGTGATGTTTCTAGTAGTTAAGTCCTTAACAATATGTATCGTCGCAAATTAAAGAAGAAAAAATTAAAATCAACTTGAAAACTTAATTATTTATTAATTTAATTTTTTCTTTTAACTTACACACACATATACAACCTTAAAACAAATATTTATATAACTCAACTTAAAAATAAAATACTACATAAAACTTATTAAAAAATATTAAAAAAAAACTAAATAATAGTAACTTTGGTGGGGGTGTTGGAAATAGAACTTGTTGAGGGGGGGATGAAGGAACACCTCATCGTTTCTTAAGGAATTTAAGAGAGAGATGGCTGGCCAACTTCCTCCATGTAGTAACACATGTTACATGTGATGACAATACAACAAATTAATTTGGTAACTATTGCAACATCTGCATCTTCTTACCCAACTTGGGACTACTCTGCCATTTTTGTCATCTTCATGTTTTCATTAGGCTATAGGTGGGATTTTTCCCCTTAGCATTTGGTTATTCGACACTCCAATGAAGGAATTCCTAGTCCCTCTTGGCCTAGACCTCCATAGTTCACATTACATCGTTGGTTGGACAAGTCATTGCCCTTGCACGACCATTGTGGTGCATGCGACAGGATTGACTGAAATCCAACAAGGGGGTCAACACCATAACTCAAAATCCATCGCATGGAATGAGCATGCTGTTTACAAGTTGGTAAATTATATGTTGGTCATCACCTATGGTTGGTATTATTTATTTAATTTTGTATTTCTAATTTTCGAGTCTATGATTCTAGGTGGGACAATTGAGGTTGAACAATTTGTTGTTACTACTTCCTATTTTATCCCTTTAGATCCCCTCTACACCCAAAAATATATCTTATTTCTTTCCTTACTTCACTTTCTTCTATATCCACCCATCTCCGTAGCTTAGTATTTCTTCATTGCTCATTGACAAGCTATGTTCCGACCTCCCTCTAGTACATCCATTTTTTCGCACACTCCTCCGAAAGTCCTTAGTGTTAGGTTCTGGTCCTTTTTGGGTCTGGGGCCTGTAGTTCTCAGGTAGACCCATAACCTAGTCCCAAGCCCAACTAGTAGCTGAAATTTATATTTGTGTCATCCCTCCCGAAGTTCAAAAATAAATCCAACATCTTGAAGCCTTAACAAAAATAGACCAGCATGCCCATTTAGATTTTGAAATCCAAGCTAAATTTTTTGGTTGGGTCCCTGACCTTGGCCATAATAGGGGGCATAAGAGCCAATATCTTCATTCCATCACCCTTCACTAGCAAATGAAAACTCTGTTGGACCACATCATCAAAGAGAAACATGAGGACTGCAATGCAATCATAGCCTACCTCAACTACATCCAACAGATTCAAAGATACCAACACTCTTTTATGGTCAGCCTACATGCCTAACTAGCCCACACTAAGAGGCATATTTAGTATGGGCATCACTCTCTAGTAGGCCCAAGCATGCATGATTCGTCTCGATCTATGTCTTTTAATGAATGATGCATACAAAAGTCTTCATTCTTATGTTTATGATCAAGGAAATTTATTTTACTTTCTTATATAATTTACCACTATGGTTTGCCAATATTACGCAACAATTTGTATGTACTGGTTTTGACAATGGTGTCAGACATATGTCTTGGCACAATGATGCTCAACTAGTAAGATCATTATTTTTTCTCATTTTGATAAACACAAGACAGATACAACACCTATATTATTGTTGGTCTGATTTTCCTTGTGGCAAACCACAACAGTGAGAAGGCTACCTAATAGGTTATGTATGCCTGAGTTATGATACAATAAAATAAAATTAATTAACAAAAAATACGAAACCAAATAATAATAAATTGTTTTAATACACTTAAAAAAACAGTTTGAAAAAAGAAAAGAAAAAGGGAAGGGATATTTTCCCCTCCCTCACCCCATGCTCATAAAAAAAAAAGTAAAAAAAAAATAAAAAAAAAACATGAAACTTAAAAAAAAAAAAAACATTCAAAAAATAACCATTTAATATAGCTGTTACTAGATAATAAACACTGAGCTCTCTCGCTGAACGCTGCTGCACATGCTAGGTTTCCATCAACGCGGCTGCCTGGGCCTTCGACCTCCTGTCATGGCCCCTCTGGATCGTCCATTGGAGGGGGCTGATCCACAACAAGCATTTTCCGACGTTGTGAAATCTCTTTCACTGCAGCGCCCTCGTCCAGCTCTATCTAAATTTGTCAAGAAGCTGGATGTGCTTCAAGAAGTTCATTCACCTCAAGCCCTTCCCTGCATGGCTACACTGTCTCTTGCAGAAAAAGGTCTCATTGGTCAATTACAAGCCTCTGGCCATCCCTAAAAACTATGCAAAGATGGGCTGAAAGAAATTGGTCTGACAACATTCAAGGAAAAATATCCATTAGATTTTGTGGGAATGGGTATTTTACCTTTCTCTTTGAATCCAAAGGGGATAAGGATTTAATATTCTGGAACATGCCCTATTTCATGGATTCTAGAGGCATGTATCTCAAAAAATGGACCCCAGATTTTGACCCTGAACTGGATGTCCCCAATACTATTCCAGTTTGGGTCCGGCTCCCTCACCTCCCACTCCACTGCTGGGGAGATGAATCGGTGTGTGCCATTGGGAATGCAGTCAGCAAATATATTGATTGCAGTAAACCGAAAGAAAACATGCAGGCCTGTGCGCGGATTTGTGTTGAAGTGGACCTTGGCAAAGGACTCCCTGAAGCCATTAAACTTAAAGTGGACGAGTGGAGCCATATCTAGTAGCTGGATTACGAGCAGATACCATTCAAATGTAAGGTATGTCATGAATATGGCCACTTTACTAAACTTGTTGATGCAGAGAACGACGTACAAGAAGAACAATGGGAAACTGTAAAAAAAGAAGTCGGCTTCCTCGTCCAAAGCCCCACCTGAATATGGCCCTCCGACACCTAATGCATCTCGCCCCTCTCCATCCTCCCCTATTTTATCTGCCCATTCCCCTCTTGATCATCCACCCCTCCCCTCTTCATCTAACCCCTTTCTGGTCTTATCTCCCCCTGAAATTCCTCCCCAGGACCCCTCTCCCCCTCCCTTGATTCAATCCAAAGCTACTGAACCTTCTCCTCCCTTGGTCATCTCATCTCAGGATTCTCTTGATCCCCTACTCATTAGACTAACCAGGAGCTCCTCCAAAGACCATGGAGCTACTAGTGAATCTTACAAGAAACTTGGACCAGGTAGGAAATCGACCAAGCAACATAGAGACGAGAATGCTCAGAAAGACATAGCAATGGGCACCCAAACTCCTATATAATCTTACATTCTGGAGCAACATGGCAAATAAACAATTCACAAGGATCAAGCGGGGCGAGCACCTCTCTGTACCACAAATACCCATTGATGAAAGTTCTATCTTGGAATAGCAGGGGATTAGGGCACCCCTCCAAGGTTTCAACCCTCAGAGATCTTATACATAGTGAGAAACCAATTTTTTTTTTTGATTCAGGAAACAAAACAAGGCCAGCAAGAAATGAGAGGAATTGTAGAACAACAGAAGCAGTACAAAGGTAGTACCAGTGAATCAAGAGGAGCATCCAGAGGAATCACCACTCTCTGGAATCACAGCAAGTGGAACTGCAGATCAGAATCTTTACATCAGCATTGGATCAAAATTGTTTTGGAAAACGGAATAGACAATCAGATTGCAATTATATATAATATTTACGTTCTCAATCACTTCAGAGAAAAGGAATGCTGTTGGGACTATCTTAAGGCTAGTATCGATGGCGAAGAAAATTTTAATATTATTGTGGGAGGTGACTTTAATCTTATTCTACATGCCAACGAAAAAAGAGGAGGTTGTTTCACACCTGATCCCTTCAAAATTTGTTTGGAAAATATCATGCAAGACCATGATCTTGTGGATGTGGCTCCAAAAAATCGAAGGTATACCTGGAGCAATCGCAGGCTAGGCATAGGCAACATAATGGAAAGGCTGGACAAGATTTTAATTAATGTTTCGTTTCTTCCTACCTTCTCTGTGGGGTATGCTAGCATTCTTCCTTTTTCAGCCTTTGCTCACTACCCTATAACCCTCACTCTAGAAACCCACTGCCCCCTTGGACCCATTCCTTTTAAATACAACCCCCTATGGAACTGTATCCTAACTGTCAAATAGATTGTTCAACATACTTGGAATCAACACGTTGAAGGCTCTCCCGGTTTCATTAGGGAAACCAAACAAAGAAGAACCAAGCAGACTATCAAAGAATGGGCAAAAACTAGTTATAAGGAGCCCGAGGAGATTAAAAAGGAAATCAATAATAATTTAGATTGTATCCAAAGAACAATAGAAGAGCATGGCCTCTCTCAGGAGAATAAGGAACAAGAAAGCAACCTCTACTCATAGCTATCTCATGCAAATAGAGAAGAGGAATTAAAATGGAGAATAAAGTTAAGGCAACTTTGGTTGCAAGGGGGTGATAAGAATACAACTTTCTTTCACAAACATACCACTGCATGAAAAATTAGGAACAATGTAAGCTCTATCTTAGATGCTGAGGGCAACCATCAAACCACCCAAGAGGCCATTCGAAAGGATGCCACAGAGCATTACAAAGATCTTCTAATTAAAACAAAAGGAGAAGAGGACTATGTCGATCTACTCCAATATCTGCCTAATGGAATCAACAAGGAAATGAATGACAACTTGAACAAGGAAATTGATGAGGAGGAAATCATAAGAAGATTTGGACTCTCCAGCCTGATAAAGCTCCAGGCCCTGATGGCTTTCCCATTTGTTTCTATCGAGCTTTTTGGGGAGTAATTAAAAAAGACTTGACAAAAATGATCAAATGGATCCAGCGAAAGGGTAAAATAGGAGGATATACCAATGCCACTCATCTTGCTCTCATTCCTAAAGAAAATCACCCCACTTCCTTTTCTCCTTTTCGACCCATTTCGCTCTACAATTCTTCCTACAAAATTATGACCAAAATCCTAGCTACCTGCCTTAAACCCCTTCTCCCCTCTCTTATCTCTAAAAACCAAGGAGGGTTCCTGGCCAATAGACAAATAACTGATTCCATTCTCCTCGTTCAAGAAGCCATTCACTCGAGCCAATCTAGAAAGGAGAAAGGGTTCATCCTCAAACTTGATCTGGCCAACGCTTTTGACAGAGTAAGACACTCCTACCTCGTAGCTGTCTTAAAGAAGATGGGATTTGATGTGGCCTTTCTCAACCTCATCATAGCTTGCATTTCTGGACCCTGGATTTCTCCTCTTGTTAACGGTAGACCGGGCGAAGCTTTCCAATCCTCTCGTGGTCTCAGACAAGGTTTCCCTCTTTCTCCTTATATTTTTATTTTGATGGCTGAATCCTTTAGTAAAGCACTGGATTTCAACCGTAGGGTGGGTCTCATCACAGGAATTAAATTTGGGAATGGAGTCAAGAATATAAACCATTTTCCATTTGCCAATGATATCTTGCTAATTGGAGGAGCTTCCATCACAATATCTCAGCGATTCAAGACTCTTTTAGATAAATATATGAGGTACTCTGGCGGTCTGGTCAATCAGCTGAAAAGTTGCATTTATGGATGGAATACAATAGCTCATGTCATTCAAAATATTGCCAATACCTTTGGAGTCCCCTGCAACTATGATTGGACTCACTTCTCCTACTTGGGCATGCCAGTGAGTCTAGGACATTTGAAAGCAGAAACTTGGGACACCATCATTGACAAGGTGAAGAGGAAAGTTTAGCAATGGGGATCCATTTGGCTCAATCCAGCACGTCACCTCATCCTTCTTAAATCAGGTATTTCTTCTCTACCTTTATATCAATTCTCACTTCATCAAGCTCCAACTTCCTTTCATTACAAAATGGAAGTCATCCTCTGCCAATTTCTCTGGCAAGGAGGGAAAAATGACAAAAAGAAATTCAATTTGGTCAATTGGAAGCAAGTCATTCAATCCCAAGACCGAGGAGGTCTTGGTATCAGATCCCCCAAATTACTAAACCTTGCTTTTGGAGGTAAAATTGCTTGGATATTTATAATCGGTCTTTCTGCCTGCTGGAAAAGGGTGCTGTAAATTAAATATTTGAACTTCCCAAGACAACAACTATTAGACCAAGATATTCCTATGAGAGACTCTTCTAAAATATGGCGTTTATGTAAAAGAGAAATACCATTCATGGCTTAGAATATTTCTATAGTCCCCAAGGGAGGAGCCAATATTAATATTGGAGCTGATAAGATAATGGGACAACAGCTAATAAATAGTCACGATGGAATCAATCCTATTCTCACTTTTGTTTACAACATAGGCATCCATCATTTGGATCAAATCTCTCGCTGGGATCCACATTCCCATCTATGGCTAGGGTGGTCTTTTCCAGCCATCCCCAATGACCTCAGAGCAAGCTTATCCATTCTTCAATCTCATCTCCACAGTAAAGCTCCCACAAAATGGAATGAACTAGATGGATTTCGATGGGACCCAACTGGATCAAATTACATTGTTCAAGCTGCCCACCAGCACATCTGCAACAACAATTATCCTACGCCCATATGGAACCACTGGAAAATGGTCTAGAAATCTGAGGCCCTTCCAAAAATTAAATTCTTCATTTGGACCCTTCTAAAGGGGAAAATCGTCACAACAGGTAATTTACAAAAGAGGGGCATCAGTGGCCCTTCTCGCTACCCCAATTGTCAAGCTATCGAAGAATCCATACAACACCTCTTCATTGCCTGTCCTTTTGCCATCACCTGTTGGAAAAATTTATCCCATATTGACAATATCCCTTGGAATAACCAGAACTCCATAGGAGAAGTGATCCACCATTGGAAAAAGAATTTTCCCTGGCATCATAAGAAGAACAACATAGTGAAAAGGGTCTGGGATACCCTCCCCTACACTATGTTATGGAACATTTGGCTGGCTAGAAATCGTAAAGTTTTCAAGGACAAGGATTTGGCCATAAGAACTCTGTGCAATAAGGCAAGAAGCCTCGCCCTAGAAACCATTTCCGCCAAAAATCAAAGCAACATAGATGTCACCATGCTTAGTGTTGAAGAACGAAATTTTATCAGTTACTTACTGGATAAATAATAGCAATCAGAATGGCAATGTAGCTAAAGGCCAGCATAGCAAGGAACCCCACAGATGGAAAATCAGATTAAAGGATGATGAGTTTGCAATATGGTTAAAAAATTGCAACAACTATTATCTATTTTTTGACGGAGCCTCAAAGTAAAATCCTGGAATTGCAGGCGCAGGGGGAATCATCTTCAATGCCAATGGGGATCACATTCTTTTTTATGAATGGGGACTTGGGAAAATTTCTAACAATAGGGTAGAAGCTTTGGTCCTATATCAAGGGCTCATCCAACTCAACAGACTTGGTATAGGTACAACAATTTTTTTTGGAGATTCGACAGTGGTTATCAGTCAAATGGCTCAGAACAAGGAATCCCCCAATGTTCTCCTACAACAGATCATCCAACATTGTCAATTTTTACATCAATCAATGACAAATTTGAGCTATCATCATATCCTACACTCTCTCAATAAACAAGCTGATACGCATGCCAATAGGGCTTGCGACAGGCTAATGGGCAACCTTCTATGCAACGCTGAGGAGACTCAACAATCTTTACCATGATCAAGATCTTTATTCGTATCAGTGTGATTTGTAGCAAATCTCAAAGTTATGACAGGTGGAATTGGCTACAGGTCCTTCAAACCAGCATCAAGATCATGATTAGCTCTAGGATCCGACACAATATTGACTTTCATTCCCTTGACCTTAATCAGTAATCTAGCCGACTTCTTTCTAATCGACCATGCTTTTCTGACTTCACAGGACAGGCCACAGGCTTTCTCGTTCCCCTCCTTTGTTCCTCCCTCCTATCCTGTGACTGCCCCTCGTCGTCCCCGCCTCTCTATATATTTCACCCATCCCTCTTGTTTCTCATTGCCCCTCCTCTTCCGTGTCCTTCTGCACTTTCGAATCGAGCTTTCTTTCCTAAGGCCCTCCTTTTTTCCTTTCGAATCGGCCTCTTGTATGAGCTGTGAGCCTCTGGTTTCTTCCTTTCCATTTGCGTCGTTTACTTCTTCTACTGTCCGCCTTCAAGCGCAGTGGCTCACAATCGTGACTTGGTTATCCCACTTCTCTCTGTTACATCCTTTTTTTGCAAATATGGCTCGGAGTGAGGATTGCGTTCAATGTGCAAATCTTCAAGCTGAGCTGGAGCAAATAAGAGCTCATCAGAAGCTCTTGGATGCAAAGATCGACAGCCAAAACTGCATCATCAACGAAAAGTACCAAGTTGATATCAATCTGTTTTTGAACAGGGTTTCTTCATTACATGAGCAGTTCAACCACTTGTCCAATAGGTGCAGCCATGCAGAAGAGTCCATCAAAATACTGAAATATATGATGGAAAAGCGCAATACAGCTGCCCCAAGCTCCTCAAGCGCCAAGCAAGTCGTTGTAGATGACAATCTGGTAGAATCCATAGTGCAGCACATCAGTCACATTAATATAGATTAGCTATGTTTTGCAAATTCTATTTTTTGTTGCTCTAGTATGTAAGAATCTACTTCTGTTTAGTTTTTCTCAAAGCCAAAAAAGGCAGGACTAAGGAGGAATTTTGTTCAATCTGTAACTCCTTTGCTCCTTGCACTCCATGGCATATCATGTACCTCAGGATTCCAAGCTCCCTCTTTTTTCTTTTCAGAACTTAATACAACAACTGACTTTGTGAAAAAAAATATAGCTGTTACTTAATAATATGTGTTTTTAATATATTAATAAATTAATATTATAATTTAAACAAAATTGTTCAAATATAGTCGTTACTTGAAATTATGTCTCTACATTGCTCTCTATCTAAGCCTTTTCCATGGTCTGCCTCTTCATCTAGTCCTGATGATGAACCACACTTGTTGGTTCGAAACAAGTTGGCCAAAAATTCTCTCATGTGATTTCTACCGAAAGACTTTGTTTAATTCATTATGGATCATAGAAGCTCGAATAAAAAATTTATCAAAGGCCTTAGCCTCTTCTCGTCTTCTGCCTAAGTTGTGGAAGAGGTTTGTGGATGACACTTTTGTCATCTGGTCCCATGGTAAAGAAAAGTTGGAACTATTTTTCCTCCATGTTAACAATTAATCTAGTTCTATAAAGTTCATCCTAGAATTTGAATGTAATGGTAGTCTTCCCTTCCTTGACGTCCTCCTCTCAAGGAATGATAATGGCTCTCTCTCATCAGGTATATCATAAGAAAACTCATACGGAACAATATCTTCATGCTAATTCTCATCATTTCCCAGCTCAAAAGCTTGGTGTTCTCAACACCTTAGCAACTAGAGCTTTAAGAGTTTCTGATGCGAACCATCTCAAGGAAGAGAAAGAACATCTCCTAAGTGTTTTCTTTAATAATGGGTATAGTAGACACCAATGTACTAAGGCTTTCCTTAGAGCTGAAAAAGGTCCTAGTACTAAGAAAGATACCAAGGATCAATTTTCTAGTGTTCATCTTCCTTTTATCCAAGGGACCAATGACAAGATTGCAAGGATCCTAAGGAAGCATAAGGTGGCTTCAACCTTTTAGCCTTTAAATACCATACAGAGCTCTCTTAGATCTGTAAAAGACCCAGCAGACCCCAAGAATATGAAGTGTGTTTACGTTATCCCATGCTCTTGTGGGACTCCCTACATTGGTGAGACTGGTCGCTCGATTAATCAAAGGATTTGTGAGCATGCTGCTGACATCATGCATGGAAGGACTCACTCCTCTGCTTTGGTAGAGCATGCAGATAAATCTAAGTATCACATCTGCATTGAGGAGGCCCAAGTCGTTGCTAAGGTTGGTCATTTTCATCATTAAAAAATGATGGAGGCCCTAGAAATTGAAAAAAGACCCAATAATTTGAATAGAGATGATGGTTGGAATATTAGTAGAAGTTGGATCCCTGTCTTGTCCTCCAAGTTTTTTCTTTTTTTAATCTATGTAGGTTTTAGCATCCTTTCTATAGTATTTGTTGTTGATTTATTCTTCATTAGAGTTTATTTTCGCGATCCTTCGTATTTTTATGTATTTTATCACCCTATTCATTCTTAACTCCTTTTAGTATTTTTGTTATTTGTTTAATGGACATGAGCCCCATATTTTATTGTTGACCTGGTTTTATTTATTGATTATTTTTCTATATAT